>JACDJE010000153.1:1557462-1575764 GCA_016647715.1 Pavo muticus
CGGCGCTGGGCGCTGCTGGGTGCGCTGCTGGGCGCCGCGCTGGCGCTGTACGCCTGCCTGCGGGAGCTGCGGCGGCGCGGCTCGGCGGCGGGCCGGTCCGAGGGCGAGGTGACCGTGCTGCTGTGGTGGGAGCCCTTCGGCCGCCCCCGGCGCCCGACCGACTGCCGGCGGCGCTACAACATCACGGGCTGCCGCCTGAGCGCCGACCGCGGGCGGTACGGCGAGGCGCGGGCCGTGCTCTTCCACCACCGCGACCTGGCGCTGCACGGCACCCAAGGGCTGCCCCGCGGGCCCCCGCCGCGACCCCCGCGGCAGCTGTGGGTGTGGATGAACTTCGAGTCGCCCTCGCACTCCCCCGGGCTGCGGGGCCTGGCCGGGCTCTTCAACTGGACCATGTCGTACCGGCGGGACTCGGACGTCTTCGTGCCCTACGGGTACCTCTACGCGCTGCCGTCGCCGCGGCCCTTCGTGCTGCCCCGCAAGAGCCGGCTGGTGGCCTGGGTCATCAGCAACTGGAACGAGGAGCACGCCCGCGTGCGCTACTACCGGCAGCTGAAGGAGCACCTGCCCATTGACGTGTACGGAGCACGCGGGATGGCGCTGCTGGAGGGCAGCGTGGTGAAGACGGTGTCGGCCTACAAGTTCTACCTGGCCTTCGAGAACTCTCAGCACACCGACTACATCACCGAGAAGCTCTGGAGGAATGCCTTCGCCGCCAGCGCTGTGCCTGTCGTCCTCGGCCCCCGGAGAGCCAACTACGAGCGCTTCATCCCCGCCGACTCCTTCATCCACGTGGACGACTTCCCCAGCCCGCGGCTGCTGGCCACCTACCTGAAGTTCCTCGATAAAAACAAGCCCAGCTACAGGAGGTATTTTGCCTGGCGGAACAAGTACGAGGTCCACGTCACGTCTTTCTGGGACGAGCATTACTGCAAGGTTTGCGAGGCCGTGAGGACGGTGGGGAATCAATTGAAGACGGTACGGAATCTGGCCAGCTGGTTTGAGAGCTGACGTTCCTGAGGTGTGCTTGGCCAGCTTCTCCCAGCATTGAATGCACCGAGGTACAGGGAAGCCTGAGACCTCCTGCCTGCCAGAGGCAGCCTGTCTTCAGTGAGAGAAGCATACAGATAGAGGTAAATAAACAAAAAAGAAGACTTTTATTACGGTGCAAAATGAAATTACAGAGAAGCATCAGGCAAGGCGATTCTGCAAGAGCAAAGTGAAACTTTCAGCAGTCATGAAACCTTTGCAGTTGTTCACAGAATAACCTATGCCAAGTCCTTCAGCTGTGCAGCTGGAACCAATTTTGTCAGCTATGACAGCTTCCTGGACCATGAAACTTTCTTCTGCATATGGGGGATACGTGATCAGTGCTGGCTTTCCGTGTTCTAAAGACAAAAGCAAATATTTTCAGTGGTGATTATTATGAAAATCAGAGCTATTTGCTGACAAATGCTGAGCCGCAAGCGTTGAACTTCAGAATGTGATGATACGGTAGCACTTTTTAGCAGTTTTCAATTGCAGCAGCCAAATAATAATTCTTTGCGCCAAATAAAAATTCCATGTAGGAAAAAGCATATGGAAGGGTCTGAGTGGAACAAACAGCTCAGATGGCAGAAAGTATTTACTGTGAGCACAGTTGTCCTGTTTGAAAGCAGAGAAGAGCTTCAAGTACAGGAAAGGACAGAAGGCAGACAGAAAGCTTGAACGTTTCCACCCTCCCTTTATTCAGGATTTAGAGAATGTTTACAGGAGACTGCATGTTTTTCTCTGCAAAATTACTGCCATGTAGGAAAAAGCAGGGAAAGGCTGAAGATGGCAGGGGTTTTATTGCTATACTCAATCTGTACATGGAAAGGCTAACTTTCTGCTGAGTGTATAACAATAATGGGAACAAAGATACCAAAGTTAAGTCCCCAAACGCTACCTCCCAGAAGGAGAATTACCGTAGAGAATAAGGCCTAAGCTGGTGCTGAAACACAGGATATATGAAGGAAGTACATGAAGAGGAAGAAGAAAGGGTTACTGTTTTTTACGTTCGGTTTGGGAGGTTTCTTCCGCCTAATTTTTTTTTCAGTCTGTTCCTAGAATTCGGGGCCACTTCCTCACGCGCTGTCTGCCCAGAGCATTGCGGTTCTTCCTTTTCAGGCTTCCACGGTGAAGTAAAATCATGGGCACCAGACAGGTGGGGAATGAAGAAAGTTAGATGCAAGAGAAAGCGGAATGTGTGAGAGTTATTTAGGTTAGAATGGGATGAGGTTTGATTTGAGCAATGAGGGCTGCCAGGTAGGTGCTGTTCAAACTCAGCAGCTGACAGCCTACTGCATTTTAAGTTACCTGTGCCCAGTGATTACGTAAGCGTGGAACTAAAGAATATTGGGAAAAAAATCTGTAATAGTGTTAAAGCTCGCAAATAATTTTGCACAGATTTACTGGGTCAGAGCTCGGAAGCTCCTATTTTTATTGTTTTCTGCTTTTGTGCAGGGAAGGATGGTTAAAAGCACTTCTGAACGTGGCTGTTGTTTGTGCCAGAGCTGCCGTAGAGATTTTATCAGGAAAGCAGAGAGGACTCAGTGCAATGCAGGGTGTTGTCAGGGTATTCCCGATGCTGCGTTTTAATTCCAGCAGTTCTGAAGGAGTTGTTCAGAGCACAGCCACGCTCCTCACTGCACGATCATCTGCTGCCCTGCCAGCTGGTAAAAAAATTGGTTTCGATAATTCTAAAAGTACAATTCCAAGTACAGCATTAACCTAACAGCTGAGTGCCAGGACAATAGAATCAGCGTCTCATTGATTGGTCGCTTTTTCCTTTTGCTTTTTATCCCAGTGCGTGTGTGTGTACACCAAAGCCTGACCTTCACAGCAGTGAGCAGTCTTTGAAAAGATGTACTGAAGATTGCGGTACTTTTTGTCAGTCTGACCAAAGCACTGCTTTTTTTCTTCCACTCCTTCTAAGTTTTGAAGTGTTTTCTGAGGGGTTTGAGACACACAACTGGGTGCTATCAGTAGTAATGCCACAGGCAGAAGATAAGGCTCCAGGAGCACGGGGATTTCCACAGATTGCAGCTGGTCCTTTATTCGCAGCTTCTCTTACTGAAATTCTGGTGGGAATCAGTTTTGTAGAGTTCAGCAAACAGCTGTGCAATGATCAGAACATCGTTTTGGAATGAGATAACCACAACTGTGCTCTATTTGTAAGGTATGCATTGAGTATTTTCACAAATTGTATAACGAGAACTGCAGTGTTGTTATAATTATTGCAGTTTCATTGTTCTTGCATAAGCATTGCACACTTTTCCTGTTAGATGAGGGAGGAAGTTCAGTCCTGGTCTACAGCTACTGAAGTCAGTAATACAGCAACTCTTTAAGACCATATTGGTTTTTAGTTCATCCGCTCCTTGGGCTCACAGAACTAACCTAATAATTGGGTGCTGTTAGAACTGAGGGCTGTCCTTTGTAACTCACTTTGTACAGCCCGAGCTCAGTGATAAATAAGAAATTTGCAGTAGCAGATTGGATTGTAGGTCAGTACCAGACTCCACAAGACATCGCAGGTGAAGTATGTGATCAGTCTATAAAAATTAAGCAGATTTATCTTCCTGTCTAAATAGAGAAATCTTGACGAATATGCTTTTAAAAGCTGTTTTATTCCATGCCTTGAAATGTTGGGGAGGAGGGAGAGACAGAAGGATCATGTGCTGTTTTTCATAAGGTTAATTACTTTTTGATTATAAGAGGAATGTAGAAATGTGTGTGATCCTCGAACTCACAGAAGCATCTCAGGGAATTTTATACTGTAAAATCTCTCAATCTTCACAGAATGGAGTAACTTTGTATTAATCATGTAGATTAACACACAATAAAGTTATAGAAAGGAAGTAGCATGAAATGACCCTATTTTTCTATTTCCTCTTCTTTATGCGTTATGAAGGGTAGAAAACTGCTTTTTAAATAAAATTTCCTTTTGTGTTTGTCTTCCACCTCTTCATCAATAGAAGCGACTCATTACAGATCAGTCAGACCGTCTGAGGTTGGGAACGAAGCCTGGTTGTGCCAGGGGTAAATATTTCCACAGGAGAGGTTATTTCCACTATGAAAAGGAGCATTTACTGAGGTTGGGTGACTGCTGGAAAAACGTCATTTCAAAAAAAAAGAAAAAAACCACACCGTACAAACCTGAAAAAAACGAACCAACGAGCTCTGGACCTACACAGAATTTGAAACTGCTTGGGTGTCTTTTTTTCCCTTAAATTTCAAAATGAAACGGATGGGAGTTGATACTCGGCACGTAGTGCTGCGGCCACTCTTTCAGCTGTGGGTTTTTTGTGCTTGTTCATCGATGTCTTCAGCTGAGCTACAAATGCCCCGCACCTCTTACTCCTATGCTCTCTTAACACTGATTGCAGAAAAAGTGATTGATGACCTCTCTTTATCCACGTTCTGTACCACACGATCATAGAATCATTTCAGGTGGAAGGGCCCATGAAAGGCCATCTAGTCCAACTCCCCTACAGTGCACAGGGACACCTACAGCTAGATCAGGGTGCTGAAAGCATGGGTAGTTTTGGGTAAATTTCAGCATTCCTCTTGGTATTTCCAGCCCCTCCTGGGTGCAGTAAGTGCTACAGTGCTCGCTTTTTTCCCTCAAGTAGTTTATGCTGTGTCACTGCCATGTTTTGTAAGGAGAGCTTAAGCCTTATTTACCTGTGCCCATGAAGGTCGATGTTTACTTGCAGGTTTTCCAGACAGGATTGGGCTCTGGGTGGTGGAAATGGGTGGGAATATTTTTCTGCCAAACATTGGGTACCATTTGTTCACTCTTGTTTGCTGACTAAAAGTAAGATGTGAGTTATGCCCGATTAGTTTCAAACTTGCTCTTCATCCAACAATCGCATAAAATGGTATTTGTTTTCAGTGTGTAAACATTCCTTTGTAGGAAGCAAGGAGCTGATTCAATCTACAGGCTGATGCAGTGAGCGTGGTGACTTAACGCGGATTTAAATGGTATTTAACTAAAGATAAATCCAGATCCAAGTATGCACACCTATTTCTAATCAGAAAAAATCATTGTTTGAATAACTCAAATATTGCTTTTAACTATTTAGCAGTTCCACTCTGTATAATCCTCCTCTTTCTTCTGTGCCGTCAGGTTATAAATGATCCTTGAGGCCACCATATCTATGTCTATTCCTATGGCAGGAAGGTGTGCGGTGTTTAGGAAGCGTCCTGAAGCCACAAGCCACGTTAATTGGAAATCCCCCATTAAGTGCATCCCTGGAGGGATTCAAGGCCAGGCTGGATGTGGCTCTGGGCAGCCTGGTCTAGTGGTTGGCGACCCTGCACATTGCAGGGGGGTTGAAACTACATGATCTTTGTGGTCCTTTTCAACCCAGGCCTTTCCATGGATAATGGGACACTGAATCCAGGAAGAAAGAAAGCACTAGCAATTTATTTCTGAGGATTTTATCAGGTAGCCCTGTGGATTTCCAGTCTTTCATTATCTCAAAAATGGTCTATGAACTCAAATACTTCATTCATAGAATCGTTTGAGTTGGAAGGGACCCTTAAAGGCTATCAAACCCAACTCCCCTGCAATGAACAGGGAGACCTACAGCTCCATCAGGTGCTCAGAGCCCTGACCTTGAGTGTCTTCAAGGATGGGGCATCCACCTCCCTGGGCAACCTGTGCCAGTGCCTCACCACCTGTAGTGTGAAAAAGCATTCAATATGTCTATGCAGTGTAAAGATGAGTTAAGTAGAGCAGAATTTGTGCTATGCTTGAGCTCCCATTAAGCACCATTGTGCATATTCATGAAAAAAAAATCACAGGTTCACTGTTGTGTCTTTTGCAGTGACCGTGATGAGGAATGTTTCCTGAATGGTGCTGAGTTACTCTTCCTTGTCGTTCACGGTGGCTTTTTATTGTAAACATGAGAATTGCTGCCGTCATCTCAAATCTAGGTTTTATTCCTATGTTCAGATATTAAATGTATTCTACCATTTTACAAAAGCACTTTAAGTAATAGCAAGAATTTAAAAAAAAAAAAAAGCATTTCACTGATGTAACTGGAAAAGGAAAGTTGGGATTTGTAGCCCTGATCAGGAGGTTTTTGTTGTGTAAGTTTCCTCTGTGGCTGTGGACAAATTGTTATTGAATATAGGGCAGGGATGAGGCACTGGGCCCTGTCTTCTGTGGGCTTTGATTTAGGTCCCGTGGGACAGACCCTCACTTTTACAGGTGCACAGTTGATTCCAGGGAATACTCCAGGCATACAAGGCTGTATCATCAGCTCGCATCTCAGGTGTCATCTGCTTGTTTCTACCTCTTCCCATGCAAGACAAAACCAAAGCTACCACCAGCTCCTCTGGTTCTTCTGCTGCAGTCTTCTGTCCCTTTCCCATCCTCTTTCTGACTGATGCTTTTCATGCAGCGAGGAGGGTGAGGATGGAAACATCTGTGAGAGCAAGTGTGTGTGCAAACTCCAGAGAGAGCTGAGCATGCAGCAGAGAAAGGAGAGACGTCTTCCTAACCATGCACTGCAACATACAACCTTCTTGAACCTTCTGATAGAAGGTGGTTGGAGGCAAAGGGAGGCAGGGGCTATTCCAGTCCTTTTTGCACCTGGAGAATTGCAAGTTTATCTGGGATCGTATAGGAGAACTTATAGCCTGAGGTCACCTCTGATGACACAACTGCCCCGTGGAAAATGAGCCTTTCAGAATGGCACAGAGGCAGCAATCCAGCTAAAGCTATGGCTGCTTGCTAAAAGGTTGGGTGTGTATGACTCTGTCTCATGTCAGCAGGAGTTTGGACACTGCTCTCATTGGAATCAGAGTTTCACTCATTTTGCATCTGCCCTTAGTAATGGATAAACTTAGTCATTAAAAAGGCTGCTTTAATCCAAAACACAAACAATGAGCATTCTGCCAAGTTTGTGTAGAGCTGTTGAAGTAACCTCCTCCTCCAAGTTATGACTGTTTGTTTTATTCTTGTCCTCAGAGGTGAGCATTCAATAAAACCTTCACTGTGTACGATAAAAACTGTCAGAAAGGACTGGGAGAGCAGTGCTCAGTGCAGGGAGATGCAGGGCGGAGATGGCAGCTGAAATATTCACTTGGACAGCCTCAGTTAAAATGAAAACAAAAAAGAGGAGTCTGTTTCATTCGCTTTACTTTTTATTAACTAGAGGGAATGAGGTTTCCCAAACCTCTGCAGATTCTAGCAGTCTATTTGTGAGTCGTACCAGTGGTATTCTTCTGCTTTGCAGTTCATAAGTAACGAGGAACATGAGGTCAGGCTCTCAACTGATGGAAACCAGCTTGCCTCTTCCTTCTAAGGTGCTTCATTTCCTTCTTGGGATATTATGTACTAATTACTAATGTCTTCAGAAAGCCACATCAAGGAAATAATTTTAGGTGTATAGAAGATGCCACTACTTTGGTTTTGATATGTAATTTTCCCGCTGGATTCTTTGCTTAAAGTTGCATTACGGCTTGTCATTACAGTTTGGCCATTTCTATTTCTACTAATTAGGAAGCTACTAATGTGAGGAACAGTCTACAGGAGCTGGTGAGTTAGTAGTTGTTAGCCTTTTTTCTTCTGCACATACCTGCATGGCAGAGAGGAGACATGGCCTTCTGCTCAGCACTAAGGGGGCGGGAAGGCTCTGCTTCATCATGAGAAACAATAGTGAGATACTGCTGACAGCTGGTTTGGACTGAAGTCCAGTGCACATCCCAAAACTTTCTATTCTTACCCCATTAGGGTGGCTGACAAATCCCACCCAGCTCTTGCTGCAGTGATGTATGGGGCTCCAGGGACAGACTCCCGCTGCCTGCCCTCTGCTAGGTGAAGGCATGGAAGGGACGGAGTGCTGAGAGGTTCTGGTCAGTGCTTCTGTCCACACAGTACTTTCTGCAGCTTGGGATAAACAGAAGGACATCACCCAGGTGGTGATAGAAATGTGTTAAGATAAAAAATTCGCAGGAACTTGGAAAGCTGATGAGCATCCCATGGTGACCTGATCAGGGCTGGGAGGATTCCCTTTTGATCTCACACCTGGGAGCAGTTTCATCCTGCGCAGACAAGCATGACATATGCTCTGCTCAGCCTCTGGGTTCAGTACCAGTAGGACCTTGGAATCATAGAATCATTAAGGTTGGAAAAGACCTCTAAGGTCATCTAGTCCAACCGTCAACCCATCTCCACCATGCCCACTAACCATGTCCCTTAGTGCCACATCTACCTGCTTCTTCCAAGGACATTGACTCCAGCACTTCCATCAGGGCACTGAACATCAAGCCAAGGTTAGTCTCTGGTATCTCACTCCCCCCTTCTGAACATGTGTGAGGCTTCGAGGCATATGGTAGTTCCCCAGCACTAGTTACTGACTTGTGACATGCTGTGGGAAAAATTCAGTTCTCTCCGCTGCCTCAGGGAAAGAAGTGACTTTAATTGATCTTTTTTATAGCTAACGATCTTACAACTGCGTGAGCTTTTAACAGCTCTCTGATCATTCCAGCTGGCTAAACAATGGGCATTTTAAACAGTGTCTGCAACAGTGTCTCATACTACAACGGAATGTAGTGTTTAGGTACTTGGATTGTTGTTGTTATTCTTCTGGCTTAAATGTTTTCTGTTTCTGTTGCTCTAGGGGTCAGTTTATCTCCCCGTACACCTATCTGTTACACTTCTTCTATGCAGGCCATCTCCTGCATCTTGCTTTCATTTCCCTCTTAATGGGAAATGGGCTGCTGGAGCACCCAGGGGCAGCTCAGTCAGCTCAGATCAGTTGTGATATTCAGCACTGAAAAAGTCACGTCATGGAACAAGTGGTATGTGCTTGGCTTCCTTAGTTTGGTGGTCTTTCAGGATTGCACATAGGCAGGCTGGGGAACTGTCAGTTGGCTGGGAAGTGAGGGGAAGTGAGATGAAGAACAGAATTACGTATCTCCTTAATCATGGCTTAACTACACTCAGAGAGCTGAAGAGCTTCTGAGACAGTCAGTGTTTCTAAACACCAGATTGAGGAGCCAGACTTGATTGTACAGCTCAGTCCCACGAGGTGCCAGGTCTGGTCCCTGGGGCATCCTGCTGCCCTCCATCTTGTTGCTTGTTGTGTAAGTGCCTGAACAGCATTTGGTGGTGTGCTGCCTCTGTGCAGAGAGGCATTGAAAGCAATGACAGATCATATCTTAGACCCACATCCTTAAAAAAAAAAAAAAAAACCCAAGAGAAACTGATGATTTAGCTTGTTTCTCTATTGATACAGCTTCCGTGAGGCCTCAGGTACCTCAGAAAGACTACATCTTTGTAGGTCATCTCCTGTTTACTTACTTGTGCATGGCCTAATTTATTTTACAAAAGCAGCTTTAGGAAGGCACAGTCCCATCCTGCCCAAAGAGGAAGCAGAATGCCTTTTTCCTGGTGCTGAATGCTGGTGTTCATGCAGACTGCCAGGAGAAGTCTGTTTGGGATATTGGTGAGCCTTGTGCTGCTTCCACTGCTCTGCCAACACAGGTGTCCTGTGGATTCCAAAAGCCCACAGGTGATGTGGGGTTATTCCAAGTGCCATCAGCTCTTGTGGAAAAGCTTCCTTGCTATCAATCTAGACTCCACTATCTGCTAGAAAGCCAGCCCTTTAAGCTAAACTTTTAAAAACACATATGCTTTTCTATGTTACATCTGCCTGTCTTAGTCTAGAATGAGATCACTGTTTTAAGTAACACTGAGATAACACCATTACCACACTTATGCACTGCACTGCTTCTGCCTATCTGGTTGTATGGTGGTCTGGCAGCTCTGGGGTACCACAGAAATGGGGGAGATAAGGGAACTGAACATATGAAACAATTTAGATGAAGAAGATAATTGCAAATGGGTTATCCATCTGAAGTTACACAAATGCAAGGTGGCTTTGGGACCTGCTTCCTTGTATTCAAGTGATTGCAGTATTACTTCCACTTAGAAGCTTAAATTTGACTCTTTGAGCTTCAGGACAGATCAGAAGTGAGCCCCTATGCTGAATCAGGGCTCGCTTGGCAGGATAGGCATGAGGAGTGGACAACAAATTTCCTAATTGCCCTGTTTCTGCCAATTTCATCCCTGGCAAAGTGGAGTTTATGGCTTTCTGTGCTTCCAAGCTTGTCTTTCTGCTCCTCAGGTGAAGACAGAAATTCTAATTAATTCTTATTTGGCATCAAAGATCCAACAGACGGAGCAGAATGCTGCACCATTAATACCTGGAGGATTATGCTTCACTTTATGAAACTCTCTAGAAATCTGACTTTGCTTCAGGAAGTCAGCGTGCAGAAGCTGGCAGTACTGGGGTATCAGCTTTCCCCTTCTGAGCTGAAGAAGTGCCTGTATAAGGCACTATGTAAGTGCTGTAGTGGAGGCAAATGAGTGGGGTAAAGGACAGTGGGGAACAAGGAACAATGGGGAACAGAGCATGACCTGGGCACTGAGCTGGCATTGCTTCCCATGATGCCTCCATGCAGCCCTGCACGGATATTCTTCGGAACGCTGAAGTTCTCCGCTGCCCTTGCAGTCTAGACATACCCAGACACAAGTAAATACTAAAAAAAAGTGGCCTAGGTGACTGACAGTATCAGCATGGCTTGTGTCTGGGCAGTCATCAGGAGCCTGAATCTGGCCCAAGACCTTGCTGCAGGTCTGACTGACTGAGGGGTCTGACCACATCGTCCCTCCTGGATTCATTCATTTCTCATGGTGCTCATGGTGTATTAAAGCCTTCTATATTGATCTCTCTGAAATGCTACAGCTGGATGAAGGGAGAATTACACATTAGTTTCGGTGGCATCCTGCCCATCTGGTTTTCTCAGAGCAGGATAAGAAACATTGCCCAGGCAATCTGCTGTGCTGTGGGGATATTGAATTTGCAGGGCTGTCAGTCATCTGATTTCACAGGTACTGCTCCACTCTGCTAAAAGAAAATAAGTACAGTTATATCTCAGGTCAGATGCTTTTCAGCTTTAGGCTAAAAGAATTCATGCCTTTAGTGGAAATGTCACAGAGACATCTCTCTGCTCCAGACACCGCACAGTCTGCTATTAAACACGAGATGGATTTTGGAGGAGTGTCAGAGTCCATGTCCAGCCATACCATCTTTCTTGGCTGATGGAGCCATTGGTATTCAAAGCTTAGAACAGTATTTTTGATATGGTTTAAAAACTAGGGCTTTTGTTCAAGTATCCTGCTGTTCTGGGATGCAGCTTCTCCATGGCTTGCATAGAAATGCCTCAGCATCAGCCTGTACTGAGATGTCATTCTTCTCCCGAACCAAACTGAGGTAGAATGCAGGTAAAGTACCTTTGAACTTAAAGCATTCTTCACAATGTTAAAGCGGTCTGGATGGCAGCATGGGCCGTCTCCTCCTGGTTGTGCACTGCAGCCCCATATCCATGCTCACAGTGATCTGGCCCACAGAGATGTAGGGGAAACAGGCTCATGATTGTTTCAATATCTAAAGGGGGGTTGTAAGAAAGAAGAGGACAGACTCTTTAGCAGGGTCTGTTGTAATAGGACAAGAAAAATGGTTTCAGACTGGAAGAGGTGAGATTTAGATTGAAGATAAGGAAGAATTTTTTTTCCAATAAAGGTGGTGAGGCACTGGCACAGGTTGCCCAGAGAGGTGATGGATGCCCCATCCCTGGAGACACTCAAGGACAGGCTGGATGGGGCTGTGAGCACCTGATATAGCTATGGGTGTCCCTGTTCATTGCAGGGGAGTTGGGTTTGATAGCCTTTAAAGGTTCCTTCCAACTCAAATGATTCTATGATTCTATGACTAATAAAGTGCTATAAGATCTACAAGGAAAAGGCTACCATGGGTAGTGCAAAGCAATTGATGGTGGAAACAACATCTCTTCACTCACCAAAGCTCAGGGAAAATCTGCGGAGAGCTTTTGGTGTATAACCCTATGTCCAAGTGCTCCATGGCCACAGCAGAACTTACCATGGGGACACAGCACCGATGCAGCATTTGCTCTGAAAGCAGCAGCAGTGAACGAAGGTCAAACTGTTCCTTCCATGTGCTGTGTTTACATTGCTTTAATTTAGTAATAGGTTTATATATTCCCAGTGCTTTACATCCCTTTGATCTTTGCAGTAGCACAAATTGCAGCACAAACAGAGTCAGCAGGAAATAATGCTGTGTTGTGTTCCTGTGTTTGCAGTGGGCATAACCACATGGATTTCATTCCTGGTGGACCTAAAATCTGTGCCTTGGAGAGAAAAAAGCCCTGAAGAGTAACATGTGCACCGGCTGATGAAACTCCCTGCTAGCAATGCTCTTCTTTATAGGAAGGGAGGTCTTCTAGCCCAAAAGTTGCTATCATCTGTTTTAAACACAACATTGAACAAGAGGAGTTATAGGCACTTGGGTCACCCATACCACACCCCAATGAGCAGTATGGGTGTTCTGAGTTTAAACTGGCCACTTGGATTTTGTCCACGTCCTGCAGTGGTCAGTATCCCCTGGAAGAAACATGAGTGAAATGCAATTACAGAAGTGAAATTTGGTCCCACAGGGTCACCGCTGGGAAAGCTTCAGGACCAACCTAGATCTCTGCTGTTATGTGGCCTCAGCAGCACTGGCTCTCATACCGCAGGCTTTACTTGGCAGCAGTTTTCTGGCCTGGCTGTGGATTACCTTCTGCAGCTGTGATCCAGCCACAGAGATAAGCACAGATAACAGAGACAATATCTACACTGAAGAAGGCACAGCTGCAAAAGCACTGGGTTACCCGGAGCACTCCTCTTGCTCTGGTCAAGATGCTGAAATCGTTCTTTCTGCTTTGTTTTGCACTTACATTACAAGCGGCAGCAGAGTTCCACCAGTCAGGCACACAGACATTTGGTCCTTTCCAGGATTCAGGAACGTTATCTCAGTGCTTTTCATGCTGCATTGCTGCCAGAGGGCTCTCAGCCAAGGCCAGGACTCATCTGAATGCTGAATGCTTTGTTCTGCCGCACTTCCTCAGGTCAGACAAGAAGCAAATAATCAGATCTCTGTTCTGCGGCAATCTGTTTTCCTTAGCAGGTATTGGAGAACATGTCCACAGAGACTGAGATCAAAAGGTCTGATGACTGTTTTTTCGCCAAATCTTAATCTAGCCTCCAATATTTTTAGTGTAATTAAAGCACTAAGCTTCTAAACAGGAACAGCTATAAGCACAGTTTACCATGTTAGTGTTTTACCCAAAATGGAACGTATACCCAAGGATACACAGAAATATTGATTTCCTCTGTTTGCAGAGCACTTTTTTTTGCTTGCATACCAGCCATGGAATTGCCTGTTCTTTCACTGTTACATCGATGGTGACAGCTGAGATGGGCTTGCTCTTGAAAACTGAACGGTTCCCATTAAAAGCCCAACAACCTGGCTCATTTTCACCCACTATCAATAAATGGCTTTACTTGCTTGTCAGTTCTCTGCAAGTATAGCCGATGCCTTGCATTTTGCAGTCCTTCAGATTTTTGCATCTGTGTATTAACATGCACAAATGAATAAGATCTTGGCTAAGGCTGCCTGTGTCTCACCTCTGGTAGCAATATGATGATTAGCATGTATCAAAAAAGAAACTGATCATACTTCCTGAAACCTAAAATAATCATAGAATCATAGAACTACAGAATATCCTGAGTTGGAAGGGGCCCACAAGGATTATTGACTCCAACTCTTGGCTCCACACAGCACCACCTCCAATCAAACCCAGTGTCTGAGAGCAGTGTCCAAACACTCCCTGAACTCCAGCAGCTCGGGGCCGTGCCCACTGCCCTGGGCAGGCTGTTCCATGCCCACCACCCTCTGGTGCAGACCCTTTCCCTCACCCCCAGCTGCCCCTCCCCTGACAGCTCCATGCCGTTCCCTCGGGCCCTGTCACTGTCACAGAGAGCAGAGCTCAGCGCTGCCCCTCCGCTCCCTGTCAGGAGCTGCAGCTGCCATGAGGCCTCCCCTCAGCCTGCTCTGCTCTGGGCTGAGCGCACCAGGGGATCTCAGCTGCCTCTCACACTCCTCACTCTCCAGACCCTTCCCCATTTTTGTAGCCTTTCTTTGGACACTCTCTAATAGTTTCTCTGCTTGTGCAGTCCCCAGCACAGTGGAAACCAGATCCAGATGGAACAAGTACAATATGGTTAGCAGTACTGGTAAGATATAAAAATGGGAGCCGTGATCCTGCTAGTCATAGAATCATAGAATCACCAAGGTTGGAAAAGACCCACAGGATCACCCAGTCCAACCATCTACCCATCACCAATACTTCTCACTAAACGATGTACCTCAACACAACGTCCAAACGGTCCTTGAATACCTCCAGGGTCGGTGACTCCACCACCTCCCTGGGCAGCCTATTCCAGTGCCTGACCACTCTTTCAGAGAAGTAGTATTTCCTAATGTCCAGCCTGAATCTCCCCTGGCGCAGCTTGAAGCCATTCCCTCTAGTCCTATCACTAGTTACATGAGAGAAGAGGCTGACCCCCAGCTTACTACAACCTCCCTTCAGGTAGTTATAGAGAGCAATAAAGTCTCCCCTGAACCTCCTCTTCTTCACACTGAACAATCCCAGCTCCTTCAGCAGCTCCTCATAAGGCCTGTGCTCCAGACCCCTCACCAGCTTTGTTGCCCTTCTTTGAATGCGCTCCAGGGCCTCAATGTCTTTCTTGCAGTGAGGGGCCCAAAACTGGACACAGTACTCGAGGTGCGGCCTCATCAGTGCTGAGAGTAGAGGTACAATTACTTCCCTGTTCCTGTTGGCAGCACTGTTTCTAATGCAAGCCAGGATGCCATTGGCCTTCTTGGCCACCTGGGCACGCTGCTGGCTCATGTTCAGCCGAGCATCAATCCATACCCCCAGGTCCATTTCCTCTACACAGTCTTCCAGCCACTCTGCCCCAAGCCTGTAGCGTTGCCTGAGGTTGTTGTGGCCAAAGTGCAGGACCTGGCATTTGGTCTTGTTGAACCTCATCCCATTGGCTTCAGCCCAGCTATCCAGCCTGTCCAGATCCCTCTGTAGGGCCTCAATAACCCCAGGCAGATCAACACTTCCAGCCAACTTTCCAGCCAACTTGTTGTCATCTGTCAACTTACTGAAGGTGCACTCAATGCCCTCATCCAGGTCATCAATAAAGATATTGAAGAGGACAGGCCCCAACACCAACCCCTGGGGAACACCACTCATGACCAGTCACCAGCTGGATTTAACTCCATTCACCACCACTCTCTGGGCCTGGCCCTCCAGCCAGTTCCTTACCCAGCCAAGAATGTACCTGTCCAGGCCAAGGGCTAGCAGCTTCTGCAGGAGAACACTGACATTAGTGAGAAGGTCCACTCTACATTCTTCTAACTGCACAAAAATGAAAATAGCTCTACTAATGTGGGGGAGTCTCACTGTTCTTGTAACTCTTGAAAGACATTATTGTGGTGGAAACACAATGAATGCTGTGTTTTATCTGTTCTGCACAAAAATGTATACAAAGAACGGATATTTAGCAGCCTTTAGCACAATTTATCTATGCCCGTTCAACAAGTTATTTTTAGGATGAGATGAACTATGGCCTGTATCATCCCACTAACAGGAAAAGGAGCTTAAAATGACCATCTCAGATGCAAGTGTCTTTGGGAATCCCTTTTCTTATGCTATTTTTCCTTAAGTTAGTTTCACAGTTAGGCTTGCTTAGAAAAAGTTATCCATAAACCAGGAGGCATCAGATCCATTATGCCAAAAGTAAACTGGAGCCCAAGAAACAGTGTCCACCAACACTGGCCTGGGGAGTGTCAACACTGACTCCAAAGCCTGGCTTCGCTTAAACAAACTGCTGGTAAACTGCAAGAAAGCTCATAGGGAAGGTTGTATCTTTAGTTCTCTGTCTTCTTCTCTGTTTTTTGTTTGTCTACTCTGGCACTGTCAGAGTAGAGCTGGTGATGGAGTTATTTAAACACATCCCTGTTCATTGCAGGGGTGTTGGATGAGATAACCTTTACAGGTCCCTTCCAACTCAAACGGTTCTATGATTACATGACTGATGTAAAGTGTCATTTTCTGATGTAAGTATTGAGCATTAGGCATAGAATGCTGTAAAAAAAAATCAATTTTATAAAAAGAAAACAATTCACTTTTATAAAAATGAAACACTGCTTTTGTCCTCTGTTTATAAATAATTTATCTTATACGTTTTCTGAAAAAAGAATTAATAGATCAAGCCATAATAGTCATTAGGCCAACTGGGACAAGTCTAGTAAGATTAATGTTGCCTGCTGATCCTGTGTACTCTGCTGGCCAAATGAAAAGCAATTAACTGTAGTGAACCTTCAGATTTGCTATTTATTTCGCAAAACCAGAGCTGGAAGACTGTAGTACACGCTGCATCTGAACTTCACCAGTCCCATGGGACCCAGTAAGAATGAACAATTTAATGCTTTTCTCCATATTTCCATTTCCCCTCCACTTTTTCCACCCTGCAGATGGGGAGAATTGGAAAATGAGCAAAAGCTGAGAGGCTGGCTGTTGTGGAAGTACCATGGGGTGAGTGTACCCTGGCTAATAGGGGCTTTCTGTAAGACATAAGAAATAACAAGGTCTGATGTTTGGAAACATCCTTCCCTTATTCTCTCATTCCACTGTAGAAGCAGATGAGAGCCCTGACCCTCCCCTGGTGCTCCTCACATGGGTACAGAGTACAACTGGCCACTAAGGTATATTTGGTTATGGAAACAAAACCAAATGTTGTATTTGGGTTTTATGGATTTTCACATAAGTTTATCTGTACAATGAACTTTGCTGAGGAGATGGTGAACTGAAACTTTACTTCCATCACATTATCAAGCACCTGTGAATACAGGGAAAGCATGGACCATCCTCTAACACTTTGATGGAGAAGACGGCTCACAACCCCAGTGCAGGGAAATGAGCCATTTTCCATCGTTTACAGTTAAACTCAGGAATTGTTAAGCAGCAGTTGCAAACTACCAGCTCCTTTCCCAAGGAAGCTCAAACTTATCTGCAATGCTGCTGTGCAATATATAGAAAAAAGAAACGTGTTTTTTGCTGACTTTGCCTTGCTCAATGACAGCTGCTGGATGATTGCTGCTGAAGCTACGACACCTGACAAGCAGGCAGAAATTGCAGGTGATAACAAATGGGAAAATTCCCAGCAGGTACATGGGTAAGTGACATTGCACTGCTTTTAACAGGCAGGACTTAATTTTTTATCTAAAACATCCAGTGATGTGTCTGTGCTCTTCCAGCTCCATGTTCGTGGCGAAACAGAAGGTGGCACTCCATGGTTGTACATGTGCTCAGGCTCTAGTACACACAATGTTTTCAAAGCGAGAGTGCATGTTGCCACAAGCTACAGCTAAGGTAAAGCAGGAAATTCCATGAACACTTGAATCTGTTTGGGCTTATCCTCCTGAGTGCTAAAAGACCATGTTTCTACAGAGGTATACAAAAATGTTGGAAAAAGAAGTAGCAATGACTATAGATTACATGATAAAATCCTCCTGAGGATGCAAGTGCTTTGGTCTAAGCATGGAATTATTGCTTTGACGGAGTCTCTGCCCTACACATGTGTAGACATTCATAGATATTAAAGCCAGAATGGACCACTGGGAACCTGTAGTGATGGCCATACCCCAGCGACCTATTACAAGGTGTATGAGATGATGAAATTTTTCTGAACAGCCACTTAATTGCTCTTTGCTGTCTCTGCATTTATGTCCGTAAAGTCAGGAACTTACAGGTGTATCAAAGTGAAATTTGCTACAGCTGATTTTGCTTTGACACATTCAATCACAAGAAATTCAGCTGAAGCCAATGTGATCATTCCAGAGAGAGATCAAAGTCATGCTGTGATATCTAAAAAAGCAAATTTCTATGTGAATATGAAAGAAATGTAAAATGGAAATGGTTTCCCGTTTGATGTATTTCAAGAGTCATCTTTTCTCTGGTGAAATTCAAAGGGTGGTAACGCATCAGTTTGCACGCCTGTGCTGCTGGCTGTGTGTTGCTGCAGGGCTCCTGCTGTGTGCTGCTGGGGCTCCCAACGCTGCATGTCTGAGGACCATGCTGTCTGCAGCAGTCACGTTTCCTCCTGTCAGTGATGTTTAAGGAACATCAAAGCTGTCACATTTTATGCTACTGAGGTATAGGCTCTTATCTTGAGGATTCAGAAAGCAGAAGGCACTTTTTCAACTCTCCTTGCAGGAAATGAAGCTCTTTCCTGCTTTCTATATATAAACTTTTCTATAAATGACTTTTTTTTTTTTTTTTTTTTTTTT
>JACDJE010000153.1:1575893-1668772 GCA_016647715.1 Pavo muticus
TTTTTTTTACCTAGAGTGGCACTGAGATGTCTTTAAACTGAAAGAGCAAAAATTTAGGTTAGATGTTAGGAAGGAATTCTTTACTCAGAGGGCGGTGAGGCCCTGGCACAGCTGCCCAGAGAGCTGTGGTGCCCCATCCCTAGAGGTGCCCAAGGCCAGGTTGGATGGGCCCTGGGCAGCCTGAGCTGGTGGGGGGCAACCAGCCCATGGCAGGGGTGGGGCTGGGTGGGCTTTGAGGTCCCTTCCAACCAAAGCCATTCTATGACTGTATGATTTCTATGATTTTATGTTTGGAATAGTTGGATGAACAGCTTATATGTCTTTGATAATGTCCTTTTGTTACGATATAGGAGGCAGTGGTTGTAGATGCTCAGCTCTTCATCCCTCTTCTATTTTTTGAAGTGCCTTGTCTTTTTTCCTTTGTGGTGAAAGGTGCTGACCTCTTTATTTATGTATTGGTTTGTTTGTTTATCTGTGCTAGCTCCAGGAGGAGCAATCAGCAGGGCGGATGTGATACCTGCTATCCTCACAGGACGTAGAAGTACAGCTCATAGAATCTTTTAGATTGGCAAAGACCTTCAAGATCACCAAGACTAACCATCAATCTGCCCTACCAAGTCTTATCACTAAACCATGTCCCTTAGAGCCATGTCCACATGTCTATTAAATACCTCCAGTGCTGGGGACTCCACCTTCTGTGGACGCTTCCCTGGGTAGCTTGACATAGTCCAATGGTCAAAGGTTGGCCGCACCATACAGAAAAAGCCATGTGTACCTTGGATTGCAATTTCTTCTTAAGCAGCTCAAAATTCTTTGTTGTGTCAAGGTGGACACTGTTCTCCTCCACAACAGTTGAAGCTCTGAACAATTTTCCTGAGGGTAACAGGGCATCTGGATGCTGCCTGAAATACTTAACATGTTAAGTGCTGTGAAGATCAGGGTCATTGTGGGAGGAGTGTTTGCACGTAAAAGAAAAGTACCTGAGACATGAGCAGTTGTCATGACTTTAATTAATGACTGCACATGTCCTAATATCCTTCACTTGTTTGCACTGCTTCTTCCACTCACTGCTGATGGTGGAGTGGTGAGCGTGAAGAAATGGTGATGCTCTGTGCTGGTGCTGATGATGACTTTCCTCTTCTGACTATTTTCTGGGGAAAAAAAAAGGCATGAAGAGCTGCTTCTTGCTGAATCATGAGGTTTGGGTGGCCAGTCACCAGCTTCTGGACAGGGAAGAATGTAGTTCTGCTTCCCTGAGTGGAAACAATGGGAGATGCTCTCTGCTACTCCATCCGATGTGGACAGAAGGAGTTAAGCATTCATTTTCCAAAGCCAGGCTTCATTTTACTTTTTCATGTTGTAGAAAACTATTATGTGTTCATGGATTTACTGGCTTTTTAAAATCATCCTTGTTCCAATTGTGTTTAACCAGCTTAATCCCTCTGAAAGTACTCAATTTTGTACAGTGCATACTTAGGTTTATATAGAATCAGTACTTACTGTTGGTAACAGGCAGGGAAAACAAAGACAAGTGTAGCACCATACATGGTAAAATGAGATGAAAGCTGAAAAAAAAAAGAGCAATAGAGATGTAATGCAGGTAAAAATAGGAGAGTTTAAGAGCTTTGCAATGAATCAGCAGTATGGAAAAGACAGAGACAGTGGGTGCCTGGGCCTCCTAGCAATGTTATTTTCTTTAAAAGCAGTGCCCTTATCTGGGGCACTGGGAACTGGGAGATGACTCCTTATTCCTCACTTCAGGCGTGCAGACAAAGTTATCCAGATGTAGAGGTGATGCTTTCCCAAGTCAGGCAGTGCTATGAAGGCCTTGCTTGGACGTGGCTGCACCCAGTGACAGGAGATGTGGCCACAGATCTGTGGCTGCATGGCCCTGCCCTGCTCTCATGTGTCCCCAGCATGCTGCTGCTTGGTTGTAGGATTAGATCAGTCCTGAAAAATAAAGATTAAATGCTGGAGCTGCCAATCTTCAGAGAATTATAGAATCACAGAATCATTATAGTTGGAAAAGACCTCTAAGATCACCATGTCCAACCCCAACCCATCCCCACCATGCCCACTAACCACGTCCCTCAGTGCCACATCTCCACAGTTCTTGAACACTTCCAGGTACGGTGACTCCTGGTGTCACTGGACAGCCTGTGCCAATAGTGCTCAGTTCCCTTTTGACCAAGGTGAGGCAGCTCATAGAAGTGACAGGTCATCTCTTGTGTTGGAGGAAATTGCATCTGAAGAGCAGATACTCGGGTGCATCTCTTGGCTGTACATTTCTACAGAAGAGCAGAACTGGAGATCTGTGTGAAGCAGTCAGAAAGGAGCCAAGCAGTCACCGGGATTTCATATGAGGGTCAGAGTGGCCGTGAACTAGTTACCCAAAAAGATCAGGTTTTACCAAGAAAACCTGTGAGGGTTTAGAGCATTATATTTGATAAATGGAGTACCATGCTTTTTTAACCAACTTCATGACTGGTGCCCTCCTTGCTTACAGAAGTCAGTGCCTGGCTTGATGCATGTGCTGCACTGCATGAGTTGTTCAGGCTGCAAGATCTGGAGCAGCCAACGGTGCTCCCACAGGCAGTACAGCAGTGGGGGAAGTCGAGCCTGGGCTGTTCTGCCTTCCATTTGAATGAGCACCAGTCTGCTGCTTTTGAAAAAATACAGCTTGACTTCTGACCCTTAGGGAGGGAGATGGAGAAGGAATGAAGTCTGCCTTTCTGGCAGCCTGGAGACTGGAAACCCTACAGCAGAAAGGCCAGGTACTGGTACCAGCATCCTGCAGGAGGGGGCTGAGTTTTGCCCTGCAGTCTGCACTGAGGTCTGTGTGCCTGGGCCAAGGCTCTGATCCAAATTGGGACCATCTGGTTTAAAACTAACTAAAGTATTTTTGTGCAAGGTGCAGTTGGTTCTTCATTTTTAAGAGAAGGCTGTTCCTGTTGTGGAGGAGTCAGTGGATCTGCAGCAGACACAGAGGCTGCAGTGAGCACCAGGTCCTGCTGCACACATCTTCTATTGAAATACATCTGCTTTTCTTCCCCAGAACAGCAATAAATTTAAATGTTCTACATTTGCTTCCTGTGCCTGGCAGTGTTAACATCACAGGGATCTCACTCTCCTGTGCTTCAGCTCCTTTCACCTTGGCAGGATCTGACTTCAAGCTGAAACACCAGTTTATTTGTTGTGGTCAATTTAGGCAGAAACCTTCAGCCCCATCGTGTGGATACTGTCTTCCAGCTGCCATCTGGTATGAAGAAGTAAGTCTGTAAAGACGTGTGGAAATGAGAGCACTTCTCATAAGGAGAACAAGCAGTTAAAATCTTCAGTGAAATTCAGATGTGAAGTTTTGTGTCTCACAAGGACACATACATTAGTCCTGTTCCTGCTTTGGTATTTCTGTTCATTTCTGGCCCCAGTACACTCTGAAACTCTACATATATACAAGGTGCATTTTGACCTGATACAGGTATGACTGTAAACACTTCAGTATGCTTTGTTTTATGATCTAGTTATAATGCAGCTTGAGCAACAGCACTTCCTTCATAAAGGAGCACTGGAAACATATCAGCCTGTCCTTAATGTCAGTCCAAGAGGCCTGCTGGTCTGCCAGGCGTGTTGGAGATTTAGGCAGGTTAACCTGAACCTGGTCGAGCACTGTAAGCACAGTGTTAGCTGCCCATCCTTAACTCACCTTGCTGCAAAGCTATGCTTTGTGAGCAACCAAAGCTGCTGAAGTTTCTCAGTGCTTCCTCTTTGCTCTATCTTGACTCCAAACTAAACTAATAACGTGCCTCACAGAAGTGCAACAAGCCTCGTATCTCAGCAGGTCCTGATGCAGGTTGTGTTGGTGGTGTTGCCTTTGAAATGTTGGCCATTCGAGGGTGAATCAACCATACAAAGAGATGTTTCTTGGCCTTCAAAAATGAACAGGTGCTTAGTTATTTGGATAATGTATTGTACATTTTCTCAGAGTGTCAGTGGTAGGAAAAGACTGTTTCTATGCTATTGATGCATCAACTGTAAGTCTGGCTTTCCTCACTGTTTTCTCCCTATCTTCTTTATTAAAAAAATATCTGTCATCACTATGTAAATTAAAACACCAGTGTAACCGAGCCACATGACACGGTTTGAAGCAACCCGTCACTGGGAAGCCCCGCTACTGGAGTCTACCCATTTGTTCTGACATCTCCCTATGGAGACACAAGTGCCCAGCTCCAGCATGGGCCAGATGCAAAGCCATGTCTATCCTTCAGCCCTCCAACTGCATGTGGGGTTGTGCAAGCAGCAGGAAGCACCTGCAGTGGGAAACTGCCATCTGGCAGAAAGACACTGCCTTCTGAGCACTGGTGGGGTGGCCTGGCTGGAGAGGCCTGGCACAGCAACCATGCCAAGCCTGGGATGAGGCTTTAGCAGCACATCAGAGGCACTTTATCACAATTGTTCTGAATTTAAATTCCTTATCACACAGCTCCTGTCGCTCAAGCTGGTTGCTGTCGGTACAGACCCTCCAGAGCAGGAGGCTCTGCAGCAGGGCTGGTGGCCCACCTGGATTCCTGCACGGTGAGGTAAGGCTTTCCAAACACTGCCGCTATTATCACTGCCTCTGCCTTCCTTATTAGGGCAGGCTGAGATTTCCGTTCCGCCCCAACCACCTCAGAGGAATCAGACCATCAGTGAGCCTCAAAACCTGCAAAACCTGCAGAATCGTTCCCGTAAAACTTGCATCTAACCCAAATGTTTGGAAATGTGTAAAGAGCAGGGAGGACAAGGCTGCAGATGCAGCATGGCCCAAATTACCTCCATCCATGACTGGATTTGTCACAGAATCATAGAATATCCTGAGTTGGAGGGATTATCAAGTCCAACTCCTGGAAGTGTGTCACTGTGAGGACACCATGGGAATTCCCCAGAGAAATGTCACCTCGGGGGTATGGAGGGGTCCAGGTCCCCTTGGGCAACTCAGTACCAGAGATCTAGACGGACTGGGAAGGGTCCAATGGAGGGCCACCGAGATGGTGAAGGGACTGGAGCACCTCTGCTGTGAGGAGAAGCTGAGTACTGTTCTGCCTGGGGAAGGAGGCTCAGGGTGATCTTATCCGTGCTCATAAATACCTGAATACAGCCTGCCAAAAGGATGGAGCCAGGCTCATGTCACATGTAGTTCGAGGGTAGGTTTAGGTACTGATGAACTTAAACATTTTCTATAAGTGATATTTGTATGCAAATTACCGTGATGGAAAGTGTTAAATGGTAGATTTATGTTTTAAATGCCATGTGTTAGTATCGTTCTCTTTTGGAATGTAACCAATAATTTATTGATTATCGTGTTACATAATATTTTATCACTTGTAGATGCTGTCTTGATAAAAAGAAACTTTAGTTTCCTTAATCAACATGGGAAATTGGAAATATGTGCAAAAACAAGAGAGTTAATTTTTGGTGTCATTGCTGGAACAGAAACAGAACTTTCCTACTGCTAATCCTCTGCTATTCCAGTTGGGTATGGTTGTCCTTTTTCACTGTCCATTTTCTGGATATGTATGTGTAGTGTCAAAAAAATGACAGGTGTCACTTTGAAGATGAATGAAACTCTTCCAGGTGTAGTTTGCTTATTAACTGCCTATGAATTGTTAAGCATTTCCAGAAGAAAAATGCTGTTTAAATGTGCAATATTAGGGGTGTACACTGTTTTTGGAACAGCGAGTAGTTTACAGTTGATGTGACAGGAGTGGTGCATAAATGATCTTGAGTTTGTCCCATGAGTGCTAACACAGTGTCTGAGTTGAAGGTTCTTCTGAAAAGAAGGTTGACAGCTCTCAAAAACATGACCCGAGATGTCTTTTTGCACCTAAGAAGCCTCAGGACTTACCTGCTCTGTGTGCTTTTCCCCTAAAAATACAAAAGCTTTAAAGTATTTCATAGTTCTCAGTTCTTTATGGAAATTGGCTTTTTAGAGTATAGCCCCAGCCATCCACAAAAGAGTGATGATGTCCAGTGGGAGTCTGCCAACATTCAGAGTTCAGAGAAAACACTCAATTCCTATACCTGTGCTGAATGAAGAAGGATATGAATATTTTATCATTTATTCAACTACTAAAATGTTTGTTGTCTCATTCCATATTATGGAAATTTTCATATTTAAAAAATTACAGGTTTATATTACAATTCCAATATAGAACTTGCTGACAGTTGTAGGTTACATTGCAAAGAGTGCATAACAATCCATGTTAACTTTTTTATTGCTTTAGGATGATTAAAAACAGTTCATTAAAAACAAAATATATATAAAATAGACCAATTTTACCAGTGTAGTCTTAGATTCTATAGATAATTCCTGACACGTCTCTCCTTGAAGAGGAAAATCTAACTGTAGAACTTCTTGTAGAGTAATTCACATCAACCTGATCCCGCAGTTTCTTACAGCAGTTCTGTGCTGCTGCCAACTCAATTTTAGAGCCATTATAATCAAGTGAAATATAGTAATAACTTCACTGGCCAAGAAATGATATTAAATAAGCATTGCAGTAGATATTCTGAAGTCATATATGGAAGAAGTGTTCACTTGAACATTTCTTCATAACTTCTGAAAGTGGAATTGAAGAGCGTACTGAGTAAGAAAGGCTTTCCTAGGATCATAGAATGGTGTGGGTTGGAAGGGAACTCAAAGATCATCCAGTTCCAACCTCCTGTCATGGGATGGTTGTCCCCCACCAGGTCAGGCTGCCCAGGCACCATCCAACCTGGCTTTCAGCACCTACCTGGATGAGGCATCCACAACCTCTCTGGAAAGCCTGTTCCAGCACCTCACCACCCTCCCTATGAAAAACTTTCCCCTGACATATAATCTAAATCTCCCCTCCTTTAGTTTAAAATCATTCCCCCTTGTCCAATTCCTATCTACCCATGTAAAAAGTTGATTTCCCTCCTGTTGATAATCTCCCTTTAAATACTGGAAAGATGCAATGAGCCTCTTTCCTAGAATATTAATGGAGGGTTTGAAGCTGATGTGCACGAAAAGCTCTTCCACCTCCTGGAACATGATTTCAGCTGCTTTTTAGTGCCCAGTGGGACCATGGGAGCCACAGAGAGCTAAGTCATGGGGCTTACAGCAACACGTGGCCCTGTGCAGTGTATCTTGTACCAGATCCAAAGCAGACTTACAAATATTTCAATATGTGTAATGCTTTGTCCTGGATGGGACTGTCCCTAGAGTGCAGCTGTCTTGTAAGATGTAATTCCTGGTGAAAGGAAGGGTTCATCTTCGGGTGAGATGGGCAGCTCTGCTACCTATATTAGGGAGCAAACCGAACTTGTGAATGGGCTGGACGCTTGGGGTCCGCCTCTGAATTGCTTTTTATAAAGCAGTAAGGAGTCAGCAGACGTATGGTGTCTACTCATGACTCTGTATTCAGTGTTACACAGAAATATCTTACAGAATCTAGTAGATCTCTTAGTTCCCTACTGTTGCTGCAGAAGTAATGCATGTGTAACCATAGCCCAAATGGACCCTTCTGTTACAAACAGTTGTACAGCCACGGCACTGCTGTAGATAAGAACAGAGCCTGGAGATGAATGTGTGCATTCCTAAAATACATGTTACTTTAAGGCCTGATTAGATTGAGACTTGGGTCATGCAAAATGAAATACTGCATTAGATGTAGATTGGGAACCAGATTCAGAGGCATTAGAGAAAGCTTCCAGTAGAAATATTAAAGGTTTCAGAGTAAAGAAGTAAGTAGAAGCATGAAGAAATGTCTCAGAATGATTACCACCGGTGAAGGTGGGGATAGATGAGGAAGGCATGGGCCAAGCAGGCAGGGCAGGTGACCTGAGTGAGAAAGGGCTCTGGGAGGAGAAGCAGCACCCTCCAGGAGTGTCCAATCGTGGGGATGGAGAAGAGTTGTCCTGACAGTGTCATGCCTTCTCCTTGGCTGAGTTTTAAGGAGCTTTGTACAGACATAGTCCAAAAATTGGAAGAAAAAAAAAAGACTTTCCTTTCACCACACATATAAATCATATCCTCCAAAACACCATTTTCATAGTGGAAGGAAAACTCTGGCTGTACACGCGGAGCATGACCCCAAGTGCTCCATGCCCCCTAGCAGTGGAGAGAGCAACCTTATGACTGTTTGGCTTCTGAGCACTGTCCCCACAGATGTCCCTGGTCAGAGTGGCCATGGGGAGCTGCCACCCAGCCTCTCTGCCTGGGGAAGGGGATAACTTCATTCCATAAATATGATTTTCAGAAATCTTGCTGGATTCTCACAACTGCCAACACAGCTTTGCTCCAACTCTCTCTTGCACTGGAGAGGGGAAAATATTTGGTTTTGTATTTAAAGCAAGGAATAATCTGTTCTCTGCATTAGGCCAGCTGAGCACTTTGTGTGCCCAGAGCAGCACAGCATCAGGATTTTTGCTTTTTAAATTCACATTTCTGGAATCCAGGAGCAAAGTCCTCACTAATGCTGTGGGATGTGGGGCATGCCATCTGTCCACAAAGACACTACCTGCACAGAGAGACCACATGTCACTTGCAGGCACTCAGCTGCCATTTAGCTTCTAAGTTTCTTTTCAATGTATCTTTTCTAGATGCAGAATTGTTGTCCATTTACAGGAGATTCTAAGTAGCTCTCTAAGAAATAAAATTTTCTTGCATCACATCAATGAGATATGTCTCAATATCAAAATTTATTTTAATTTTCAGCATCTTTTTATACGCAGTGGGACCACAAGTTCTTCAAATCAGTATGACAGGGCTATTAACCGTATGTACTTAGTGAGAATGCTATAAATGCCCTCAGTTGCCTGCTTTTCAAAGAAACAGCAGGTTTCCCCATGCAGTAAATGGGTTAATAACAGTAAAAATTGAACCCCCCCCCTTTTTTTTTTTAACTACACATACTAAATAAAGCCAAAAACTGAATCTGAGGATGGTGTTATTCAAGACAGCTTTGAATTCAGCATCTTATTTAGCCAACATACTTTGAATTATATAGAGAGTTAACATTTGCTCTTCAGAAGCTAAAGATTTCTCAAAAGGTCATGTTTCATTTTGTATTAGGCATGCCGTGTTGGCTTTCTGCTCATGGTTTTCTTGCACGTATGAGCGCTTAAGGTAAAATGCTTTCTACTTCCAAAAGCAGCAAGTGTACAGACATTCAATACAAAAATGTTTCCTCCGTGCCCGTTTCTGTCAGCAGGAATTTTTTCCCTCTCTGCAGAGCAGCAGGGTAGAGGAATTCAGGCTGATTTCTCCAGGTTTCTGTCCCAGATTCTCCAGAGAGCAATGACTATCACAGAAATACAGAATTCTTAACGTGCAGCACCATGCCCAAACGACTTGCCTGCTTAACTCATCACACCGATCTCCTTGTTTTTATGAGTTCTGGGAAATCAAAACACAAAACAATTTTGCATTGGCAGTCACAACTTCAGGCAGATGAAAGGCAATGTACTTGCAGGTCTTCCTGCTTTCCCAGGTCCAGAACTGCAGCTGGGCTGAGAGCTTTGAGAAGCAGTGCCTGCCCTGCACCTACTGAAGCAAGCCAGGATCGAGTGAGGACAATGATATATGCTCCAAATTTGTGAGTACTCTGGTTTCAACTCTTTAAAATTTAGTATGCTCCCAGCTATGCAGTATGAAATGTTCTGTGTTAAACTGTGGCCCCTCACTACGAGAAAGACATTGAGGTCCTGGAGCGTGTCCAAAGAAGGGCAATGAAGCTGGGATGGGCCTGGAGCACAAGTCTTATGGGGAGCGGTTGAGGGAACTGGGATTGTTCAGTGTGAAGAAGAGGAGGCTCAGGGGAGACCTTATTGCTCTCTACAACTGCCTGAAAGGAGGTTGTGGTGAGGTGGGACTTGGCCTCTTCTCTCAGGTAACAGCAATGAGAGGGTATGGCCTCAAGTTACACCAGGGAGGTTCAGGTTGGATATTAAGAAGAAATTCTCCTCAGCAAGAGTGGTGAGGCAGTGGCACAGGCTACCCAGGGAGGTGGTGCAGTCACTGACCCTGGAGGTGTCCAAGAACTGTGGAGATGCGGCACTGAGGGACGTGGTGTGTGGGCTTGGTGGGGGTGGGCTGGGGTTGGACCAGGTGAGCTTAGTGGTCTTTTCCAGCCTTAAAGATTCTATGATTCTGACTAAATGTGTAACACTGCACTGGTTTATACTGGCATAGCCCTAGACACGCGTAATTCTGGAGTGCCTGCAATATAAGTTGAGGTCCACAAAATTTTTTAGTTTATCTGGATTTAAATGGGTTGAATGTTTTGAACTTTACAAACCTGAGCAGTTTTGTTCACATAAACTGAGTAATATCATTGTAACTCAAATCACCGTAAAAAGATTTAAGCTGTAATGCAAGGAAAAGAATTGGAGGAGCACAAAATGCATGCGTGTGTACGTAACAGATAGCGAAACAATGATGCTACAGAATGAAATGCTATCTTCCACCCTATCCATCAGCAGCAGGTGACTTCAAGTTTATTGTAACCACCTTCAGCTAATTGCAGTCCGGAGAACAACTCCAGTCTCTTCACTTCTCTGAAGGTTGGTGGGCAATTTAACTGAAACACATTATTTTAGCTTAATGGCAAGCAAAAGAATGACATTTTTCAATCACTCCAGACCATAGTAAAGCCACTGCATGAAATCTTCATCCATCACGCTGATGGACACATGGATCTGCCTGAAGACTGGCTGCACCAGCATTACAGACCGAGGGGACACCCAACAGGAAAGCACAGAGCATCTAAAAATCCAGGAGAAAATGCAAAAGGGGCTTGGAGGAAGTCTGAAGAACAGGGAAAAACCCTCCGAGCTCATCAGCACACTTCACCTAGCAAGCACAGGAGAGACACACACATTCTCACGTAGTTCTGCAAGTATGTCAGTAAGCATAGGAAGGAAATCTACCTAAACTGAAAGACTTTGAAAGATCCTAGCTTCTAAATGCAAGAGATAGAAAACAGCTGCCAGTAGAGGCTCCAGCCTGGTGTGTCACTGATTGCAAAGATGGCAGGGAGTACCCTTCTTCTCCCAGCTATGGTAATCTTGGGTTGGCTGTGTTCGTATGGGGCCCCAGGCAGCTTGATCTGATGGGTGGCAACCAGCCCATGGCAGGGGGTTGGAGCTCAATGATTAAGGTCCCTTCCAACCTAAGCCATTCAGTGATTCTACGAGAATCTGAATTGGTCATCTGCTGCTGGTAGTGGTAGAGTGATAGAGAGGCTTTGGAGGGTGATTCAGCCCATCCCAAGACAGGAATTTGGTGTGATTCATCTCACTCTGAATGCAAGCACCTCTGTTCACCTGGGATTAATTTTACAATCTAAATCAGGGGAACAGAACTGCATCAGTTAGGTGAGAAAGCTTTGGAAGTGGTCTGCAGCTGTAGATCCATTTGGCATGGGATTCACCCAAATGCTCTGCAGGGCATTCAGAAATCAGCCATCCAAGCCTGAAGGTGTTGGCCTTAGGCTTTCTTTGTCATCAGTGGAGAAGAACTGGCACCTCTGTAGGGTGATTCATCCACCCACAGAGCTGGCAGGCTGCTGAGTCACCCTCTGCAAATGCTCCGTGTCTTCTGCCTGGGCAAGCCAGCGTCAAGAGAAACTGGCCATAAGCTGTGTATTTCTTACAGTAAGATTAAAAAAAAAAAAAAAAAAGTGTTTTGGGAATACAGAAAATATTTTCTGAGTTAGAAATATGGGGGTTTGGTCGTGCATGGAGAACCTGGGACTGATTTGGTGGTTGCAGTCACACTGCTGAGAGCCGTGGGAGTTAGCCCAAAAGGAAACTGCTCATACACTGAATGCATACAAACCCACGGGGTCACTGATTCCAGGAAAAAACGAGTGTATCTCCCAGCGTAGCCTCTGAGGATGGGGCTTCAAAAGGTATTAGACCAAGCTGTTGGCATGGAATGGAGGTGCAGCCTCAGGTCAACGCTGGAGCCAAAGTGTCTAGCTGGGAGCTGGATGTATGTAGATATACATGTCAAAGAATCACGGAATCACAGGATCATAGAATGGCCTGGGTTGAAAAGGACCGCAATGATCATCTAGTTTCAACCCCCCTGCTATGTGCAGGGTCACCAACCACTAGACCAGGCTGCCCACACAGAGTGAGAAGTCAATGGGACAGCATGGAAGAAGCTTCTGAGGCTCCCTTTGTGCCCCAGCACCCAGGTTGATAGAGCTAAGCTGCTCAAGGCAGTTGCACGGAAACGAAGAATTTTATCTGCTGACCTTGGTGGGACAAGAGCCCACGGTGCTGGGTCATGGGTAACTCCTATTTCCAGCTATTCCAAGGTGAGTCTGTGCTTGTGCGCTCAGAGTTAGGAATTTATCTTGGTAAAAAATGAAAGAAAAGCAGTTTTACCTAAAATAGTTATTTGTGTATTGAAAGTTCATCAGCGTGAGGCAGGTGTGCCCAGGTGGTGGGAGGTGTTAGTTGCGGAATTGCTCAATAAATGCTGCATGCTCACATGTATATTTAAAAATGGTGCGTCCTCTACTTTTATGAACAATGCCTGAAGCTTTCTTCTCTTCTTATCATTAAACTGCATGCAAAATCACTGCACAGCAATCAGAAGTGATAGGGAGCTGCAGACTGAACATGAATGAACTGCTGTTGCTGAAGTTGTGTAACCCTCTCCTATATCTGCACTCAGAGCCCATCCAGAAGCCTATCCTGGCTGACAGACAGACAGACAGACACTGGCTGTTGTCTGAGCAGAGCTGAGAGCCCTAGGGGGCACCTTGCTGGGTATGGGTGTGGGCTTTGTGTTACTCTCACTGCAAAGCCATTGAGGCAGCTCTACCGGTTTAGATAAGCTTGTGACCTCTTAAACCAAAGTAATGGTATTAATTTGTCATAGAGCTCTAATTTTGTAATGAAAGAAGACAAATTAAAGGAGATTTGTTTCTGTTGACAGAAAATGCATATTGTAATCTTTTCAAAAAGGCTTTTTTAGAACAGAACATACATTTTCAGATGCAGAATACACAGAGATGCAGCTAATTACACAGCCAATTTCCCAGCAAAGTTATGTTTCATTTATTTTTGAGTAGTCCCAGTAATTTTAATAGTCCGACATATTAAAACAAAATTAAGCAAATGAATTTTTGCATGTCAAAGCCTTAGGAAGCCAGTGTATAGCAGCTGAAATATATAACACAGCTCAGTGCTGTTTATAAGGGTTATGACTGCTCTTTTAAAAATAATTTCCTAGGCTAGAAAAAGGGGATGCGAGTAAGCTTTTTAAATTAAAGGGAACATAGGCTTAAGAAAAAAATGGATGTAAACTGCCCATGAATGTGTTTCGACTGGAAGAAAGCCAGCGACCATCAGAAGAGTGAGCTTTCAGAGCATCCTTCTAGAGGGAAAGATGGAGATAGAGGCTGACACTTCTGTGAGAGACACATCTGTCAGCTCAGCTCCGGCTCCTGATGTGGTTCCCTGTGACAGCAGCAGAAGATGATGACCTGGGAGCTGGAGAGGGTTTGCAAGAATGAACAAGAAATCAAGGAGGAAAAAGTAAGGTATTCATGAAAGGGAGTGTAAACTCGAGAAGCCTTCTTCAGAGTGCCAAAACAACCCAAGCAGCATTTACATAACCACAGCTTCCACCCGCCTCTACAAACCACACATGACCTGGGATTCAGAATAAAAGGCCCTTCTTGGCTTTTGGAGTTTCCTCTGGCTACCTCCTCATCTCTTGGGGAGCTGTAGCCTCTTCTGCGGTCATTTTGAGGCACTTTCACCTCGGGGCTGCCCAGAGGAACGTGTCCCTGTCCCTGTGCTGGCCACCCAGAGCTGCAGCAGCCACTGGGACGGGGAGGCGGGGGCTGTGGGAGGCATGGGCTGGGAGCTGCTCCTCCTGAAGGTTTAGGACCATTTTAGGGCTGTGTTAATCCTAAGTTTGACTGTTGCTGTCAAAGGCTTGTGTTAGCTCCCTCTCCTCCCACACAGCCTGACGGGAGCCAGGAATAACTCCCTGAGGGTTGAATCCCATCCCAAGCACTGCCATTGGATGCCCATTTCCACAATACAAATACTGACCTCCAAGCCATCCTTGTGCAGGGCAGCAGCACCATGGTGGGGGCAAAACCGCAGCAGGAGAGCTGGATACAGCCAGAGGGACAAGGAGGGACATCCCGAGGTAAGCTGGAAGCAGTGCTGTTATTTATTGCTCCTGCAGTGCCTGCAGAGCAGGTATAAGGATGGCTGCGTTTGCTTTGGCTGCTGGGCTGACAAATGGGAGGGGGGAATAAAACCCACTTCAGTTTGGATTTAAATATTGCATTTTTGGGAGGAGAGGTTGTCATACAAACAGAAGAAGATAAAAGGTCCGTTCAAAAGAGAACCCTGGCTGGAGCTGGAGGTGATTGTTTGCACTGTAGATGCCAGTAAGGAGAACAAAAAATATTTGAAATGGTGGCAGCTCCTTGATGTCAGCCTCCAGTCTGCACCCTTGTTCCTTCTCAGCCCGCAAGAGCTAGTGGTGCAGCCTTAACCAGTGCATGGGATGGCTGGGACATGGAAGGCAAGCTGCCACCAACATCTTCCATGAGCTGCCCTGTGAGCTCATGAGAGGTTTCCTAAGGAAAAAGTGTCTGGTTTTGGAATTTATTAATGATAATGGGCTGTCTCTTCTCAACCATTTGCCTGCTGTAAATCTTTTTCTTCATTCTCTCCACTCTTTTTGGAGAGCTTGCAGCTGGACAGATGCTCCGCAGAGGACCAGCCCTGGTGTAAAGGGCCTTCCCGTCATTTCAGAAGTGCTGACCAAGACAAGCTGAGAGGGATGAGATTTTTGGCACAGAGATGTTTAAGTGTGGTTTTTTTTTTTTCCCCTTGTGGGAATGGAGTTGCTTTGTGCTACGAGGGAAATGTTGGTCACAGCCACATGTGGCATTTCAGTGCTGGAGGTATGGGGATGTGTGAAGGCAGGGCAGGATGTGGGTGGGCACAAGGCTCGAGCCAACTTAGCACAGGGTGAGCCTCAGCCCTGCACAGCGCTCTGGGCTCAGGATACTGCGTGCCTGCTGTAGCTTGTTGCCCCTGACGTCTCCCAGGGAGCAGCCATGCTGTGGGTGATTGGATCTCAGCTTGGGACACACAGAGATCATGGGAAACACATGGAGACCATTGCCTGGAAAGCAAACAGCCTGAGCCGTGGCTGGGAAGAAGTGTTTCTTCATTTTTATGCTTCCCCTTCCCCCTCGCTTTGCAGGAGGACCGAGCCTCTTCTTTATATTTTTTGATTTACTAATTTTGTTGGAACAAGAGTTGGAGCCCGGGATCTTAACCGTGGTGTTAATGATGTGGGAGGCTTGGCTCAGAGATGTTTATTTGAAGCAGGCCATCTGAGGTCCCCGCAGCACAACCCAACCGCCGGCTGCTGCCTGGTCCCAGGTGGCTTCTCCACACGTTGACTGAAAATTCCAGCCTGAAAAACTTTTCCTGGCAGAGGTTTTGTTGAAAATGGTACGTTCCCAAAAAGAAGTTGAAAAAAATATTTTCCAGAGGAAAAAAAAGTGCTTTATCAAAGCATTCCTACCTGCTGTGGGCACTGGGTGCTGCAGGAGGTGCTGTGGGCAAGTGCTGGGTGGACATGGCTCTTTCATGGACAAGGAGCAGCCCCGGGGCTCCACGTGTCCTGAGCCCTTGGGAAGACTGTGGAGGTTTACATGTCTAGAAGAAAACAGTGGAAACCCCAGCGTGCAGCCCAAGCTGCAAATGGTTACAATGGATGGTAGTTTGATGAGAGGGGAAAAGAGGCAGATACTGTCCCCTTCAGTTCTCCTGCAGGGTACACAGGTAATGTTGTGTTACTCAAGAAAAAAAAATAAAAGAAAGCCTAACTCTGGCTTTTAGGATAGCCTGAGATGTATATCCAATATGATTCACAGTCCCCAAAGGAGAATAGATGTCTTCCACTTGTGGTGATGGGGAGTTTGGAGTGAGCGGTTACTGGAAGGAGGGAGAAGGGAGAGCAGCCCCTGTTGTGTCATCTTTTTGGGAAGAGTCATGAGATTGCCCCATGCCCCAGAAGGTGTTTCCAATCTGCTCAGGCATGCTTCCAGTGTGTGGGTCACAGCAATAACAGAAAAAGGCTTGAGAGCTGTTGCTTCCTTTGTGGGAGAGTCAGACAAAGCTGAATATCTCTAATGGAACTTAAAGTTTGTTCCTCATTTATGAGTGGTAGCAAAAAATACCCAACAGCAACAAAAACAAACAAAAAAATCTCTGAAAAGAATCCAAGATGCCTCTGTCTAGAGGATCACAGTGACCAAAGTGGGTAGGATTGACTGTTATAGAGAACACCCTGGTAAAGCCATAGAGAAGTTATTTAGGTTACTGACATTATTGGAACCGTGTTAGAGCTGGAGCAAGTTCTTTCTGGCTATTATTAATTTCTGCATAGCAGAGAGTAAAAAAGATAAAGCTATCCCCTGCATCCTCACTTTGTTGTAGCTGGGAGTCTGGTCTGTCATTGCTTGAGAAATGAAAGAGCATCACTAACCTGGGGAACTCTCACCCCAGGGTGCTGCTCCATCTCTTTGCCCTGCAGCTGGAGCCATTTCCATTTGAGAAGACGCTACCCACTGGTGTTGTGTTACTGATGATTTTATCTGCAATATGTATAAGTAATAACCAGCTGTGTTGCCCAGAGAGGTGGTGGATGCCCCGTCCCTGGAGACATTCAAGATGGATGGGGCTCTGAGCATCTGATCTAGCTGTAGGTGTTTTTGTTCACTAGGTAACGATTAAGGGTCCCTTCCAACTCAAACTATTCTCTGATTCTATGATTTTATGATTACTGCATGGAACAGTTAAACTACACAGTTCCTCAGTTCCAAAGATACACCTAGACACATCCCGTTACACACTGCTCTTCCACAATAGACCTGAGCATATTTTCTTTATGGCCATCCCTCACCAATAGCTCACAACACTTACATAGCACCACTGTGCTTGTCAGAGTCTCCTGTGAATCACAATGGGATGGGTAATTGTCACTTTGGTTCCTTGCTGAGAGCTTAAATAACATGCACAAATCAACAGCCCCTGGTTGCTGCAAAGTGCAAGTCTGAAGAGCAGTCAGCCAGTGATGTGAAAGGAGAAACGGAGTAGGAAAGGCTCAGGTTTTAGCTGGAACAAAGTTGATTGCCGTGCCGGTATGTTTCTTGTGAAGACAGTTTTGTTTTCTTAAGCAGCAAGAAGAGCTGGCTGGAAAATAGCATTTCCCTTTTATGAGGTTTTAGAAATCTCAGTATTTGGTTATATTATATATGGTTTATTTATTATGTGGAGGGAAAACTACAGTCTCCAGTTTTTCTTGAGAACTGAAAAGAGGGAGGCTGGGGCCTGGTGACAGGGGCTCACCCTGCCATGCTGCATCTGAGACTTATGGCCAACCCCTCCCTTGGTGGCAGGAGTGGTGGAGCTTCCAGCTCTGTCCTCTTCCTGCCAGCGAGGACCAAACCGGGCAACATTTACTCTCTTCAGATCAGGGAGCTCTGCACATGAGTGTATGATGCTGTGAATTTGACAGCCTTTCCCTGAACAAGGCCTGTGCAGCTGTGTGGCTCTGCTCCCTGTGCTAGACTACATCAAAATCCCAGATGTGCCACAAGGGCTTGCTCTGGTCCTTGCAGTGGAACCATTCAAGTCCTTTTGTACTGGGACATTGGCACCAGGGTGATGGGGTCAAGCTGAATGAAGTTGTGGCTGAAAGGAGGGCTGCTCCACAAAAATGGCTGCACTTCTTTGGCACAGCATCAAGATGACACCATATTGGGAGAAAGTGTCAACCTGCCTGAGGGTAAGAGGGCCCCACAGAGGGATCTGGACAGGCTGGATCGCTGGGCTGAGGCCAATGGGATGAAGTTCAAAGAGACCAAGTGCCAGGTCCTGCACTTTAGTCACAACCTCAGGCAATGCTACAGGCTTGGAGCAGGCTTGGAAGACTGTGCTGAGGAAAAGAACCTGGGAGTGTTGCTCAGAGCTTCACTGAACATGAGCCAGCAGTGTGCCCAGGTGGCCAAGAAGGCCAATGGCATCCTGGCTTGTATATATTGCAGCCAGCAGGAGCAGGGAGGTGATCATCCCGCTGTACTCAGCACTGGTGAGGCCGCAGCTCGTTGCTATGTTCAGTTTTGGGCCCCTCACTACAAGAAAGACATTGAGGCACTGGAGCGTGTCTAGAGAAGGGCAACAAAGCTGTGAGGGATCTGTAGTACAAGTCTTATGAGGAGCGGCTGAGGGAGATGAAATTGTTCAGTCTGGAGAAGAGGAGGCTCAGGGGAGACTGTATCACTCTCTACAACACCCTGAAAGGGAACAGGCTGCCCAGGGAGGTAGTGTAGTCACCAGCCCTGGAAATGTTCAAGAAATGTGTAGATGTGGTACTCAGGGACGTGGTTTAGTGGGCAATATTGCTGATAGGTGGATGGCTGGGCTAGATGATCTTCCAACCTTAACGATTCTATGATTCTATGATGTGAAGTCACTGTACCACAGCTAACTCTGTTTCTGCTTTTCCCTCTCTCCTCTGAGGGGCCACAGATCATGTACTCGTGTGTCAGCAGCATGCACTCCATGCATTTCTCTTGGAGAAAGGAGCAGGAAGATGTCTCCCATCATTCCATCACTATGGTGGTACTTCCACACTCTCTTTTATATGGTGGACACGAGCCAACCTGCCTTTTACCATCATGCTGAGATCACACTTAGTCTGCTCTTTAACCACCCCAGCCCTCACGAGACAAATCCTTAAAGCCACACATGACCATTGTGGGACCATCAACCAGCAGCTGCTTGTGCATCCATCAGGCATTTGCTCCAGGTAGAGCTTGCAACTGCACAGGGCAAGAGCGAGCCTGCAGCACTGGCACCTCCCAGGCATGGCCCCATCCATCTAAGCCTTGGCAGCTCATCAGGGTGTGTTGTGCAACCAGAGCTGGGGCTCTGGGAGGCCATGGGGAGAGGTACAGCAGCAGCAAGAACCAGCTTGTCCTAGGATGGTGAATCGTGGCACTGGGAAGGTCAGGGCTGTGCAGGAGGAGCCAGAAGGAGTCAGGGCATGGAGCAATGGTGTTGGGTGAACCTCAGTTGAAGGAGTATGGGCTGGGAGCCAGAACAGGTGCAGGATCACACAACCCTTGTGTGCAGTCGGGTGGTGGGGGGAAGGACAAGCATCCTTTACGTGGACCAGTGAGTATGTCCCTGGGGTCTGATTTTGCCACAACTCCTCCCACAGTTTCCAGCACCACCACTGCTTTAAAAACCCTTTTCTGTCTTTTTTCTGATCCCAGTGAAACAGTTCAGTGAGATGCTGTTTGGGTTCCCTTTTTGTTTTTCCCTGTAGAGACCTGATTTTGTTTAGCTCGGTGTCATCTCCAAAAGCAGCTTCCTTTGAGGACAGTGCTGTTAATATTTTATTTCTAAATCAGTCTTCTGAAAAATAGCACAGCTTCTGCAAGAAGCTCTAGTATTTCCCATCTGCCAGCAGAAATCCTGCCTGAGCCGCACTGCAGTGCATTGGATGATTCACTTTAGTTTTTGGATCAGAGAAGCTTCTTCACTCAGCTCTTGTGCTTCACCAGGGAGTAAATTAGCATTAAGAGACAGAAGCCTTGAGAGCAAGACCTCCCTCGTTAATACAGAGAGAGTACCTCTGTGCGGTGAACGACCAGGAGCAGCTGGAGACATGAGATCAAGACCACAAGGTGAGGCTAATGCATACCCAACTGACTGAGTCACCCCAGGCTCAGGTGAAGCAGCTGGAGAAGGGACGGGCAGGCTGGTGCCACTCATCTCAAACAGAGGGTGGGAGGAGAGCAGGGATGCTCCTACGTGGGCAACCCCTGCTCTGTGGTGTGATGCCATGCAGGGTCAACTCCTCACCCCTACCCACTGGGAATTGCTGGATTTGGACTGCAAGGGCTTGCTTCATTTGCCCAAAAGGCAGATTGGTGCAGCCTGCTGTAAACCTGCTGGGGAACTAATGACTCACTGTGTCTCTGTAATTACATGTCTGCTATGTAGGATTTATTTCTTTTTTTTTTCTGTTTTAAACAAACTTAATCCAAAACCTCTACTGCAAGTACTGAATGTCTGATGGCTCAGTTCTCCCCGAGTGTTAAGATTTTTCCCAGTGTTTCCCAGTACAGTCAAAACGTCATGGCATCCTCATCCTTGGGTCATCTCCTCATCTCCATCCTTGGGACACCTCTATCCTTGGGTCATCTCCATCCTTGGGGCACGTCCTGGGTAACCAGCACCCTGGGGATGGTTGGGGAGCTTTGACACTGTCTCGGTGAGCCTGAACTTGAGGACAGCCTTGGAGCATCCTAGCACCAGGAATCTTCCTGACTCGCAAAGGCTCAAAGCCTGCACAGCACATTTCTCCATGTCATTCACTACAGATGACTGCTTGGAGCACCCCTTGGCCCTGGCAGAGGGAGCTGCTGCCTTCTCAGGTCTGAGGTTTTCTGTTTGACCTGATGGCTGGAAGTTCCTCATGGCTGAGCTCATAACTTTGAAATTACCTCCTGAGTACCATAAGCTGCCAAAGAAGATGGTGGTTGGAGTTGGTCTTCTGGGAGACTGACCTACAGCTGAAATCTGTTTCCAATTGCCTCACCTGTGAAGCCTTGCTATGCCCAAGTAAGCTGGCTGCTTGCCTGTGTGAGTTGGAGTGATCTGGAGCTTCACTTCTGAGAAGGCTTCATTATAAAACAACTGGAAAAAGTGAAAAATCTGATAAAATGGTGCCATGTGTGAATGTCTGCTGGAGCTGTGTGCTCCGTAGTAAGGCCATATTCTTCCTTGCAAGATGGCAGTGTAACCAAGGAGTTGTTTACTCTTCATTCTCTTATGCTTGGCACAAGGGACTTTCCTGCAAAGCTCACCTCAGTGGTATTCCATTCTCTTACGGTATCTATTCCGTCTCTGAGACTGTTTGAGGTGGTGACTGATCGTAGCACAAATCCCTTTGCTAATGCCACCTTCCCAGAGGTGCTTTTGACTCAGCAGAAAATGCAGGAAGTCCCCCACCACCCTTATCGAGATGTAACTAGCCCAGACACAGATGCATCACACCATTTCTTCAATTCATATCACTGATGACTCAGCCTCCATTCACCATCATTCTTGCAGGAATCGTCTTGCTTCCCTTCCCCCTGGCCAGAGTCTGTACTGTAACCTGTGCAATCTACTGAGCATTGGGCTCGAAAGGTGCCGCTGCTTCTCCCTGGCACTGCCTGCACAGGGAGAGTCAGGAATGGAAGCAGACAGCCCAGCTTCTCTGTTAGATTCATGCTTGGCACAGAGGCATTAGTGAAGTCTCCATCACGCTGCTGTCACCTGTTGGAGGCGATCTTACCGGGTCACTGCTGACCTTCGAGGAATTCCAGTGGCCAGTCCTTGTTTTTCCCCTCCATTTCACTTCCGTGGCTTTACTTTCCCAACGATAATTATATGACTCAGGAAGACAAACGCATACTTCACATACCTGCGGGAACCATAACGCCGGTAGGTGGGTTAGAGTATTTTGAAGCTCTTTGAACACACAAGAGCAGCTGAATTCCCATGACTTACCTACACAGCTCAAAGCAAGTCCAGGCAATGGCTGCATAGTTTTTGTGGAGCCCTTACCCAAGGAGGGATAAACATCTCCCTGAGAAGGAAAGCTCTGGTCTTGCAGCACAGAGGCGCGGAGACTTTCTGTTGCTGGAGAAATCACAGACATTTTGTGAGGTAAGATCTGCCATTTTCATTTAACTGCTTTTTGAGAGATGGTGTACAAAATGAAGCTGGAACTGCAAGCTTTCCTACTTGGAATGCAAAAAAAAACATAAAGGAGCTCTAGTGCTTCCCAAGAGGTGCGTGAACGGCACAGAGAAATTATAATCTCTTAACTAGATAAGTGATTATTGTGGGTAAAATAACCTGGCAGATAATCGCCTGTGAAGATAACTGGCAAAAATGAGGTGTGGTGTGTTTGGTAGTCTTAGTTTAGCACAGGCAGATCTGTAGAGGATACAAAAGAATGCAATCTTTGCTTTAAGTGCTTTAACATCTGAATCGCTGTGTTACAGTTTAATTTGCTGTATTTGGAAGAAAACAGAAGTAAGAGGAATTTTATTCACTGCAGAAGCTTGGAGAACCTTACAGATCTTAAACCACCCAAACCTGGGCTGACCCAGAACCTCAGGCAAGGGGCAGTGAGTTCCACAAGCAGCCCTGGGCATCCCAGTGTGTGCCTCAGGGCTGTTCCTGGGGGCTCCTGGATTAAGGGCTTGGCTGACATTAAGGATATTCTTCAAGCTGTTCATGCTATTGTTCTAGTTCCTGGGTATCTCTGTAGATATGTGTCCCTAGCTAGGATTGGGCTACACAGTGAAGTCATGCCATGCAAATAGCCACGTAGTGATTAATTTGTTTTTCATCCTTACGGCATGCCCAAAGGAATGTAGAGGAGCTTCTAGCTCCTGCCCCCACCAGTGTGGGAAACTCAAGACCATCTGCCCGAAAAATCACTCCCCTGATACCAGACTAGGTAAGAGACAAGGTGACAGCTCTTTTGGCAAAGGCTTCCTTTGGAGAAGATGATGTGTATCGCAGCTCCTAGATGGGATGTTTTCATTGAGGCGAGGGGAGCGACACAACTTGTGGAGGATCCTGTCCTGACACATCTGCTGTGTGTAAACCCTCAGTCTTTATGAAAAAGGCTTCTGTTCTGGGGACTGCGGAGCCTACAAGTGCTTCTTGGCTCTGGGCTTCTCCTGTAGCTGTTGGAAGATCAGATTAATGATGTATTAGGTCAAGATAACTACCATGAGATCATCTAATTAACTTGTGATTATGCTCTGTGCCAGTTAGCTGAAACACATGTCTTTTAAAAAATCTCAAAGTCCAGCTACAGATAGAGCTTTTTGAATGATGGCGTTAACAAACAGCTCATTAGTCACCTTTTGAGCTAATTAAAGGAGTCTTCAGGGGAGAGGCAATGAAGCAGAACAGTGGGATGGCCAATGTCCATCACAAGTCTCTCAAATTGCCAGGCTAGGGTTGATATTCTCTCTTGCTGGAAAACAGACTAGAAATGCCCAGCCTCCACTATGAGGTTCGCAACATGAACAGAAACAGAGATTTCTCTCATAAAATCATAGGATGCCTTGGCTTGGAAGATCATCAACTAAAGATCATCTAGTTCCAGACCCCATCATGTCCTCTCCTGTTCTAAAATGGTGCCTCATACTCAACCCTGCTCTCCTCAGATCTCATCTTCCCTGCTGACCCCTCCTCAGCTGTTGTGCAGCTCTTCCCCAAACCCTGTATTTTGCACAAACTGGAGCACAAGAGGTTCCCTCTATCTGCCAGAAGCATTTCTGTGATGTGCAAGTGATGAAGCACTGGCACAGGCTGCCCAGAGGCTGTGGGGTCTCCTCCTTGGAGATCTCCGAAACCTGCCTAGACATGGCCCTGGGCACCCTGCTCTGGGTGTCCCTGTTTGAGCAGAGCTTGGACCAGGTGGACCCAGAAGTCTCTTCCAATCTTTCTGTGATTCCGTTGTCCTCCAAAATGGCCTCATGAGGCAGTACCAGCTTGGCTTGGTGCTGCACCTCTGTCAAGGTGTCCCACTCTGCACCACTACCCCAGGTGGAATCCTGCTCCGAATGTTTCTCACATGAGGTCTTCTGAAACTAAAACAAAAGGTTCTTAATATAAATAAACAAATAGCTAAACTACAGGTCCTTGTATGCAGCCCTCTGGGGGCTCAGACCTACGTGTGTACGATGATCACCAACCCTAACCACACACTAAGAGAGGTGGCACAAGCATCTCGTGGAACTGTGCCCTCCTTCATTCCTTGTGCAAGAAAGAAGGACCAGAAATGTTCAGCTTGACCACGCAAGCCACCTGCAGACTGTGGCTTCTGTAAAATGCCACTGTTCCGTCCTTCCCATCAAGTAGGTGGTTACAGGTAGAGCTTTTTCAGCAGCTCTGGAGCTGAACTGTAAGCAAGGAGATACAGTAACTCAGAGAAATGGGAGATCCTTCATGCAACATCTCATGTCAGGTCAGCAATTACCCATTTTGGTGAGCCATGAAGATGGAGCAGCTTTTGAGGGCAGTGCTTGGGTGAGAGCTGCCAGCTTCTTCTTGTCCCCCAGATCAAGCCCTTTGTGCTGGAGCAGAGAGGGTTTGATTCTGTAATCTCTCGTCTATCTGGGTTGGTCTCAAGTCATTAACTTTTATTTTCCTCCTGCTCTGGTAATGTGCATTCTGCAGTTCATGGTACTAAAGAAGTAATTCCCAACACAGCTGCTGGGTGCCCAGAGATGCTGTGCAGCAGATTGTTTTAAACTGGAAATATTCCCAATGAGGAGCCTGAATGAGGCTTGCCCCCTCCCAGCTGTTTCTTACAGACCAGAGAGGCTGTAAAGTACTGCTGAAATGGTCATTCCAGCACGATGCTATTTTATTCTGCAATTGGGAAGAGCTTTATAGGTCAGTCAGAGAAGCGACAGTGGTTTGTGATCCGTGTGGGTGTCAGCTGAAGTATAATGAAGGCTGTGGAGTGAATGGGGTCTTAACTTACCCCACCTTCCACTATTTTTTATATTGTATCAGGATATCATGTATCTTGGCTGGAATGTCATGTCTTTGCTCAACTTGTGTTTTTAGACGACTGGGGCAAGCTGTGGGTGTGTAAAGCAAACTCCCTTGCTCTAAATGGAGTCTGAGCACAGGATCTGTGTGGAAGCACTCTGGAAATCTCACATTTATTTTTTTGTCTTCTTAAAAGATGGAGGCAATAGGTACTGGCTATTGACTGCAACAAGCCTGAGCTCTTTGAGGAGCCAGGTCATCATTCACAGCCCTGCCAGGCACTGGGCTGAGTGGTGATGCCTCTTTCTTACCTTTACATTTTAAGAAGACCTCTGCACAAGCATTGGTTGTGGCTGGTGGGCTCTGGTCCCGTGTAACTAGCAACAATACTAGAGGGAACGGCCTTGAGTTGCACCAGGGGAGATTCATGTTGGACATTAGGAAATACTTCTTCTCTGAGAGAGTGGTGAGGCACTGGCACAGGCTGCCTGGGGAGGTGGTGGAGTCACCATCCCTGGAGGTGTTCAAGAAGTGTTTAGGTGTTGTACTGAAGGACATAGTTTAGTGGACAATATTGGTGGTAGGTGGATGGTTGGACTGGGTGATCTTAGAAGTCTTTCCAACCTTGGTGATTTGGTGATTCTATGATTCTATGGTCCACGTCTACTCCCTTCCATGCCAACGTGTTTTTGCTTTCTCCTGTACCGACTGGACCTTCTGCATCAGTTAAGTTAGATATTGTACATTTGCAATTAATTATCTGTTTGATGGGAGGTCAGGGCTCCTACCCACATGGTTTCATGTCTATATGACTGAGCAGAGAGGGACAGCAGGCAAAGGGCTGAGGCTGTAAGGTGGCTTCTATCTTCTGTTAGAGCAATGAATGAATATGGAAAAGCCATTTAATCTTCTCCACTGTGTTGGTAAATTGCCCTTCCGCTCTTTCCCTCTCATACTTCTATTGAACTTGCAGACCAACCTCTCCCTTGGCAGGAGGAAGGAATATATTGCCAGTAGTATGCGCTTATGGGATGCCTTTCAGTAGTGGAGCTGTGCAAATAATAGGTTTTTCATTTCAGTGGCTGAACTGAAAAACAGAAAATATTTTTTGTTTTGGGTCACCCCCTAAAGGAGGATGTTTCCTTTCTTCTCCTGGATTTTTTTACTCCTTTTTTGTAGGCACTGCATGAGGCATCCTGGTTGGGATTTTTAGTGCTTTTCACATGTTAAAAAAAAAAAAAAAGAAAAAAGAAAAAAAGAAAAGAAAAAGCAAACTGGGTCACTCTCAGGTGGAAAGCATCATTTGAAAGAACAACAAAAAATGTTTCATTTTCAAAATGTCAAAATGGAGCCTTGCTGCTTCTCTCAGAACGCTTGCTCTTCTCTTTCAGCTAAAACTAATTGTGTATTCAACCCAAACTTGCTGAGAGTTTCTGTACCTTGTAATTGTGCTTCAGGTGAAACTGCAACATCAAAAGAACCAATCACACGGCATGCAGCAGAGACCTGTTCTAGGTGCTGTTCAGCAAATGCATACGCACGAGGATTTAATTCCACTTAATGAAGGTGCCAGTTAAGCAAGAGGACTGGAGAAGTGACCTCTCACACGTCTGTCTGGCCAGGGCAGCACCAGCACGGCCATGATTCACCCCAGTGGGACCCACCTGCCTCACTGGGGCTACAAGTCTACCTGGGGCTACAGCCTTGACCTGAAGCATAGCCCTGTGATGTGGCTGGGAGTTACCCATGCACAGGAGATATGGGGGGGGGGGAAATCTTGGCCATGAGGAGGGAGCCCATCCATCTCTTTCTTTATCAGCTGTACTAAATCATGTCCTGGGCTGTATCAAGGGGTGACCAGCTGGGTGAGGGAGGTGGTTGTCCTCTCTGCTCTGCCCTTGTGAGGCCCCGTCTGTGTCCAAGTCTGGGGCTCTCAGTACAGGAAGGACGTGGAGCTGTAGGAGTGAGTCCAGAGGAGGGTCACGAAGGTGATTAGAAGGTGGGAGCATCTATTTTATGAAGAATGGCTGAGGGAGCTGGGCTTGTTTAGCCTGGAGAGGTCTCACTGTAGCCTTCAAATACCTAAAAGAAGCCTACAAGAATGCTAAGGAGGGATTCTTAGTCAGGGAATGTGGGGATTGAACAAGGGGAAATGGCTTAAACTAAAAGAGGGGAGATTTAGTTCAGATATTAGGTGGAAATTCTTTACTCTGAGGGTGATGAGGCACTGGAATAGGATGTCCAAAGAAGCTGTTGATGCCCCATCAACCCCTATTTGGGGTCTGGGACAACATTAAGGAAAGTCTCTGTGGTCATCTCTTCTTCACCTTCCTGAAGATGGAAAAAAAGCTCGGTAGTGACTTATTGTTGCATCCCAACACAATTCACGGAATCACAGAATCATAGGGTTTGGAAGGGACCTCTGGAGATCATTGAGTCCAACTCCCTGCTAAAACAGGTTCCCTACAGCAAGTTGTACAGGTAGGCATCCAGACAGGTCTTGAATATGTCCAGAGAAGGAGATTCCGCAGCTTCTCTGGGCAGCCTGTTCCAGTGCTGCGTCACTCTCACATTAAAGAACTTCTTCCCCATGTTTGTATGGAACTGCCTGTGTTCCAGTTTCTGCCCGTTTTTCTTTTGTTCTATTGTTGCTCACTACCAAAGAGTCCACCCTCATCAACTTGATTCCTGCACTTAAGATATTTATAAACGGTAATGAGATCCCTTCTGTTGTGTGATTCCTCAATAAATTAGTGGTTGTTGCTTCTGCAAGGTCTCCATTGGGTTACCATGTTGGGTTCCTGCTTTAGCGAGGAGACTGCAGTTGATGATCCCTGCGGTCTCTTCCAACCCCTGCAATTCTGTGTGGTTCTGTTTGATTCCCTCCCAGATCTGTACAACCTTGCTTTAGGAAAAGGTGGATGAATGAAATGCCCTCCATCTACCTTCCCCGTTAGGGGTGCACAGGTTCAAGAGGCCAGGGGGGGAAAATGTGAGCCACCAGAGCCCTGTGCTGTGACTCCCAGCCATGACTGATGCCCTCACAGTGCATCAGCTCAGTGCATCAGGCTCAAAAATAAATCTCTATCCCTAGAAATGTTGGAAGAGATTAGGAATTTCTCAGTGTTAGCAGGAATTGGAGAAGGCCCAGGGATTGGTAGCCTTTTGACCCAGTCAACAGACTTGTCAATGTGATAAGTTACGGCTTGGCAGAAGCAGCTACTCCTTGCTCCAATACTCCCTCTTGAGTTGTGAGATTTTTTTCTTTTCCTTTCTTCCTGAAATATTGACGAGACATTTTCCTCTGCTGAGAAAAGCAGGAAGTGGCATGAAATAGGACAGACATTCAGTGTATTTTTTTTGGTTATTCCCCAGAGAGAGTTGCAGGAGGCATCGCAAACAGAGCTTTGATGCTGCTGATCAGAGATGGACCTTGGTGAAAACTGGGAGCTGGATGAAGCCAACTGGTTGTCTCATGGCGGGATCCATCCCTTTGTCGGCGTGAAAGGAGGTAGGACCTCACTGCAGATTTTAATCTGCCTAGTGACGATGCTGGGAGCCTTCCCTTGTCTTGCTGCCCTTTCCCTGTGCTTGTGGTGGTCCTAGGGACTACACGAGGCTATAACCAGCGTGAGAATGCTCAGTGTAAAGGTGGGAAAGGTCTGATCCAAACTGCAGGGGCTGGCAGATTGACTCAGGGGTTCAATCCGCTGCTTGTCTTTAATCTTTGAAATGGTCTTTGGCCAAAAATTTAAAAAAAAAAAGAAGAAAATTAGAATTCACACCGTGGGGAGCTGATACACCGCTTGTGCTAGGTGTCACCACCCCAGCTGTCCATGACTGCAGGTAGGGAGGAGCCAGGAGGAGAGCTGGTAAAATATCTCCTTCTCTCTTCAATCACATTTGCGTGGGACTGTTCAGGACGGGCCCTCAGGGACACACCAGCCTAGCAGTGACAGCAGGGACAGGGGCTGCCGGCCAACCCAAGGTTTCACAGCACCTTAGCATGACACCAGAGGCTCTCTAGAAATTTCCCCAAATGTGCTTGCAGCAATGGGAAATAGCCAACAGATCGATCTCCTGCATCAGTTCTTCTCCGCCTTATTTCCAGACAGCAGCTGGGATTTGCTTTCCAATCCCCGTTCAAACGTTGGGCAGAAGAAGCCATGTGTATTCCTCCACACCCCGTCGCCAGAGGCTTGGGGTTCCCTGGTCCAGCCCCAGCATCACCTCCTTTTGCATCACAGCTGAGTTAGACAAGGAAATTCATGCGTTATGAGCATAGCAGCCCTGGGTGCAATCTCCCAGCTAAGTACTCCTCTGCAAATGTTATTTTTGAAAGTTGCACTGAGTTTCTGGAATTTAGCAGCATTTGGGTATTGAATGCAATTCTGGAAAATAAAGAAATCCCCACCAGCTCCAGAAGAGCCATCTCCCAGCCCTGCCTGTATTGAGGTGTGCAACCCAAGCAGCTCACAGCGCCTGCCTGCAGTGCCACAGGGCCACAGGGTGATGGAGGGGAGCCTGGGGATCTGACCTGGCTGCTTAGGGCTGGATCCTGTTGGGTCTCAGCAACCTGCAATGAAGGGAAAGGCACTCAAAGGGTGAGCCTAAAGCAAGTTTCTTCAGCTGGCACCTGCACCTGCCTCTTGAGCTGACTTTTCCGAGCATTTCTTCTTCTCCCCTCAGACAATGAGCTTTCCGAAGGTGCGCCAGCCCTGTTTGCTCGGGATCAGCTGGGTAAGTCCACATGCAATACTTTTTCATCTTTCTTTTTACGTCTGTGCTCAGTAGAGCAATTAGGAGATGACTCAGTTGAAACTCAGGGCAGATGCCAAACACTTTCCACTGCTGAAATGCATCATTACCAGCTCATTTTTCCAAGTTGCTTTTGAACGCCATCCATCAGAGGGAAGGACTGCTCAATGTTAGAGGCGCTCAGCATCTTTCTGTGTGAAATGTGTGCAGAATTTCTTCCTGGTAGAGGAGTTGCCACTTGCCCAGCGCAGTGCTTGGGTGCACTTCTGAGATCCGGGCTGGAAACCCAAGCCCTGGCTGGCATTTTGTGACTCTCTGACACATTGCAACAGAGTGAGGGGTTTTTTTTCAACCCTGGAAGCCAGATATAGGCTGGGGTGTGGAAAGCAAGCTTAACATCAGTGGGTATCTCTGAATGAATTAGAGGTGGGGCAAGGAGATGAGCTGTGAGATGGACAGGGGGACATCAAGGTCCCAGTCTCTCCTGAGACCATGCGGGAAGGCTATGGATGTAGCACATGGAAAATGGTTAGGGCAGCTGGGAAGATGCTGGGCTCAGATCTGTGACCATCATGGGACTGCCCAGCATGGTGCCCATCACTACTGGCAGAGCACCAGCCCTCCTCCCCAGGGAAAGATTCCCTTCTCTTCAGTTCACAGGCGATGCTTTCCCCACTGCTCTTGAAATCCATCTTGGCCCCAGTAAGGATGCTCAGTGTGCATGTGCTGGGCTGCTCACTGCATGAGGCACTTGAGATAGGAGGGTAAAATCCAGGAGCCCAGAATGGTGATTGTTGTCATGTGCATCTGCCGGAAACCACTGCTGCTAAGAGCCAGAATCTTGAAAAAGTCCTACAAATACCAGAATGCCCATGAACTGCATGATGCCTTGCTGGCTCCAGAAGGGGTGACTGGGTTGGCAGCAGTCCTCACTGGCAGCTTCATACATACAATTGCATTTTAAAGAAGTTCTTGTGAGCCTTCTCCACTTGGTGTCAGGATAGAGACTGCTTTAATGCATTTGGCCACAGGAGTGTCTAACAAGGAATGGGAATAAAGCCAGCAGTCTCCCCTTGGCTGCCTCATTCGCTGCCCAGCTGATTTAAAACAAATGAAGTTACTTTAAAACACATTTTCTGTGGCACAGCTTCCACCAGCTCTTTTTCTTCTTGATCTTCTGCAGCTCATCATCTCCCCTTGGCTAGTGCCTTCCTTCAGGGAAATGTGCCCATTTCTTCCAGGTTTTGGCAAACATAGTGACAAAGACAACAAAATTTGGTTGGTTTTAGTTGAGTAGCAGATGTTCTAGCTGTGCAAAACAAGGTTTATTCCTGGCTTCTTGGTGGCACCTAGGCAAGGAGCAGGACTCTGGATGAGGTAGGGATGAGAGATGGAACATGGGACATCCTGGGTCCTGGCATCTTCCATGTGCTAATGGGGGAATAGTCTGAGCCAACCAGTGTGGGTGTTTGGCTGTGCTGGTGACATCTCCCATGGAGATGGAGACACAGCCCCACTCCCAGAAACTCCTTGGACACCGCTTCCCTCTGCACAGACATCCCTCAGCCTGGAACAGATTAGTTAAACCAGTGCTCGCCTCACCTTACATTTCCACTCTGCCTTCCAAATGCAGCACAAGACTCCATCTGAGGTAGACAAAGCATGTGAGATAGCAAAATGAGTAATGGAAAACTGAACTATCTCCTTGTCTCCTTCCCGGTGGGTGGACTTGCAGCTGGATCTGCTCCTGACCTTAGTCATGCACAGCTGCATGGTGCCAGTGCCAAGCGAGAGGTGGTGAGAACCAACACATGTTGGAGGGGTGAAGACCATCTTGGCTGCAGCTCAGATGTACCCTGTGCTGAAGGGATTCTGAAAGCCCGAGAACACCAACTTGGTGCTCTTCTCTGGTCAAACAGGCAACCGAGGCTATTAGAAACATAGAATCATTTGAGTTGGATGGGACTTTTAAAGATCATCTAGTGCAACCCCCTGCAGTGAATAGGGACACTCACAGGTAGACCAGGTGCTCAGAGCCCAGTCCAGCCTGACCTTGAGTGTCTCCAGGGATGGGGCATCTACCACCTCTCTTGGCAACCTGTGCCAGTGCCTTGCTAATAGTAACACCCTAAGACAAAACTGTAGTATTGTAACACAGCTTCATTACCCGAAAAACCCCTGAGGGTCAGCTACTCCCTGCTGCCCGAGGGCAAGGCTCACAGACAAACCCACCACCTTGCCTGGTGAACCAGCCCATATTCAGGAGTCCCAGCAGCTTTCCCACAGAGTCAGCTCCAGAGCTGCACTGCTCCAAGGGCTGGAAAGGTTTTCTTGGTATCTAATTAAATCTGTAATTTCAGCCAGTTACACACTGTGCTGCCAAAAACAGGCGTAAAAAGTTTGTTCACTTTCTCTTCATGTTTCACTGTCTCTTTTGTACTTGAAGGTTCTGACTTTAACACAGCTGTCTGTTTGCTGGATTAAATAGCCCCAGTCCCTTGTCTCACAGGATGTATTTTCCAGCCCTGCGGTGCTTTTCCCTGCTCTTTCATGTTTCTCCATGCTCTGCATCTATCCCAAACTGGATGAGCCCTCCAGCTGCCATCAGAGGGCAAAGGGCTGCAGTGCCATCCCCTCTCTGCAAGGTCTGCTCTTCTCCCAGGAGCACAATCCTGGCTCGTGCATAGGATCTGAAGGTGACACAGAGCTGCTGCTTCAGTTGGCACTTCTATATGCACTCCTAACCAACTCCCATTCTTTTATCCTCCTCATAAAGCCTGCCTTGAGCTCCAGCGCTGTGTCCAGCATGCTGGCAGTTCTTCCCAGCCTGGTGTCCACTGCAAACATAAAAAGCTCTGCTTGGACTGTGAGTCATTCCTGGAAATGCTGAGCAGCACCAGATTTAGGAGAGGTTTTTGTGCAACCTCGTGGCATTAGTAACTCAGCTCTGAGAAGGGTTCGAGCAGCCATGCAGCTACGTACTCACTTTCTTCTCCCTCTCTCTCCCTCTTGCTTGTAATACCCTATGACACAGTATCAAAAGCCTTACACGTATGCCAACATATAGGACATCTGCAGTTCACTCTTCATCTACAGGAGTTACCACCTCATCACAGAAGGTTGATTTAGTCTGACCAGCTCTGTCCTTGCTGAATCTGCGCTGTCTGTTGCCCATATCCTCCTTTTCTGCACATTTGCAAAGGCTTTGATTGTTAATTGAATGGAATTAACAATGGCTGGAAAATCCCTTCCTGATGCTTTTTTTTTTCTTGCTTCTTAAAGACCAGGGCTCTGTTTGCTGTGCCCAACTTTTGGAAACTCCTCCAAGCCTTGCTGCTGTGTGACCAGGGCATGGCTCACCCGCACCTCGAGCAGCAAGTGTATTTCTGGGCTTCCCGGAGAAAATTCACGGAGGGCATGTAGTGATCAGACAAGGGGTAACAGCTTTAAACTGATAGAGCAGAGATTTAGACAAGGTATAAGGAAGAAATTATTCCCCATGAGGGCAGTATGGCCCTGGCACAGGCTGCCCAGAGAGCTGTTCTGCCTCATCACTGGAGGTGCCCAAGGCCAGGCTGGATGGGCCCTGGGGCAGCCTGAGCTGGTAGGTGGTGTAGAGACACTTGGAATGTGATAGCCTTTGAAGGTCCCTTATAACTCAACCCATTCTATGATTCTTCAGTCCTAAGCAGACGACAGGGGAGCCAGTGGTGATCAAGGGACAGCATAGCTTCCATGCAAGCAGGCACTGGGTAAACTACAACTTAGAATCAAGGAATCATTATGGTTGGAAAACACCACTAAGTTCACCCCAACCCATCCCCGCCATGCCCACTAACCACAACTCTCAGGGCCACATCTCCACAATTCTTGAACACCTCCGGGGATGGTGACTCCACCACCTCCTTGGGCAGCCTGTGCCTTCATGGAGTGGAGAAGAAACACTTGAAGGAGGATATGGTAGAAGTACTGGAATTATGAATGACATGGAAATAAATAAGGAAAGGCTTGAAACAACCCAAAGGAAATATGCCTTCAAACATCACACAATTACATTGTGCAACCCATTGCCACAGGATGTCCAGGGTGCCAAAAGGATGAATGGGCTCGAACAGTGATTAGAAAACAACATGGAAAAAATGGTCTATGAAGGGCCCTCAGACCCAATGATGCAGTTCAGGAAGTTCCTGCAGTGCAGGAACTGCTGGAAAATGGGCTCATGTACTAGAGAAAACAGCATTTCTGTTTGTACTCTTCCTTATATGTTCTCTGCTTAGTGGCCATGTCTGAGAGAGGACACTGGGGGCTCTTAAATTTTGGGACAATGCAAAGTGGTACTTGTGTCTACAGCAATTAACTGGGAAAAAGCCACAAGCAGCCCTCACATCCTCTTCTTTCCATTCCTCATCTCTCTGCTCTCCCACTGCTTGGCTGCTGGATTTCAGCAGATATGAGTCAGCCTGTGACTGCTGTGTTCCTTTTGTTCTACAAACGATGAAGCCAGAACGTTTCACACTCTGCATGGCCCAACAGAGGAGCACTTCATTGTCTCCTTGGCAAGTCCTGAGGAGGAACTTCTGGCCTTGGAGAAAGTGAGGTCAGGGAGGGAGAAACTCTCTCCATGGAGGAACATGTGCAGATGGCTCCTCTGCCTCTCCCCCTTGCTTCCTCCTTTCCCTCCTCCCTTCCCTTCTTCCATTCCCTCATTCCCCACCACTTTTCCACCTCCTTTCTTCCCCATCGGAGATGGTTCTGCAGCTGTTCTAGATGGGCTTGCTGAATGGCAGAAAAAAAAGTCGGATAGAAAAAGCAGGGCAACCCTGGGCTGCAGGAAACGCTGCATCGGTGATACGGTGTGCCGGGGGAATGAACACACAGGGAACGAATCCCATTGGACAAATAGAAAGGGAAGGGAAAAAAAAGCCCCGGTCCCTGCGCTGTTTGTTCCCACTGCTCAGTGGCCATCCAGCTGTTTCTTTTTCTTTGCTGCCCTGACCTTATCTCACACTGGAGTGAGTCCAGGAGCCAGTGCTCTGCTGAGAACCCAGCGACCGTGCAGGTCAGGTTTTGGGGGAAATGAAAGTTCTTTGGCAGAGCTGGAAAAGCAGATGTGCAGAGAGATTCCTTCAAACACAGCACTGCCTATGAAGTGTCTATTGGAGGGGACAACAGCACGGAGGGAAGCTGCCTGCAGGCATTTGGGGTTGCTGCAGTGCCAGGCGCCCTGGGACAACTATTTGCTTGCTTGCTACATTAGGAATCTGAGTGATTACATGCATGGGTGGGTGCAAATGTAACGAGCACCCATACCCGGGTGTGCATGCAGTTCGGGAGAGCTGGTCCCAGCTCTGGTGGCAGCAGCCGTGCCCAGGTGGTGGAGGATCCTTCCTTCCCCGTGCCCCCAAATGTGCTGGGGAAGCTCTGTACCAAGAGTGGAGCTGCAGCATGGGGAAGGCAGAGCGGTGCTGGCCTGGTGCTGCTGGGTGGGTACGATGCAGGTGGCCGAAGCCTTCCTGATGGCATTCAGGTGTACCCAACTACAGAGGGATCACAGAACTCCCTTTCCAGCCTGCTGCCCTCCATGGCTGTGCAGTTTATTGATCAAAGTGGAATCAAACAGGAAAAAAAGGCTGTGAAAATCACTTGGAAACCCATTCCTGAAAATGAGGGCTATGGGGAAAAAGTGCAATGACACCTTTAACTAGGCAGAAAAAAACAGGCTGTTTTCATTGGGAATGTGACAGTGTGGCTCGTGATGTCCTTGCCATGTAACTGAGAGATGAGGCAGCAGGTAATCCTGTTTCTTGATACATCCATTCACCTCTGCTTACAGCCAGGCAGACCAGCTGATCCTGGTGGTCTTTTCCAACCTTAATGATTCTGTGGTTCACCTGTGTGTAAATAAAACCTCAGTTCCTCTCCAGGGTGGACAGGAGAGGATGCTGTGCAACCTGAAATATTGAAGGCATGTTGCTTTGGTGAACCAAGGTATCTGACCATCTATTGTCAAAGTTTCCCTTGATTTTGCAGAGAATTTAAGCATTAAAAGCTTTAATTTGGGACTAGCTGTAGGTGTCCTCATTCACTGGAGGGGAGTTGCACTAGATAGCCTTTTAGGGTCCCTTCCAGCCAAAACGGTTCCATGATTCTAGAAGCACAAGGAGGAGGCAATGCTGCTTCTATGCCCGGCGTGCTCTCTAGGATGCAGTTCAGGTCCCGCGAGCACCAGGCCCCGCCCCCATGTCTAGGCCCCGCCCCAATGCCCAGACCACGCCCACTCCCGCCAGATAACCACGCCCCTTCTCGTGGCCCCGCCCCTCCGCTGGTGCCGCCCCCGCCCCGCCCCAGCGGAGCGCGCCCGGGGGCGGCGGGAGCGGCGCGGATGGCCGCGGTGCTGCCGGGGGCGGCGGGGCGCGGAGCCGGAGGTGAGCACCGGGTGGTCTCGGGGTCCGAGTATGTGCGCGGTCGTACTGGGGGGGTGTCGGTGGGGCGGACAGCGCTGTGCCAGGGGATCTGGGGTGAAAGTGAGCTGCCTGGGAGCCCGCTCGGAGCCTCATTTCGGTGCTTCTCCCCGGGGCGCTTGGGCGACTTTCTCTCCGCTTCATCAGCAGCGGTGCAGGACGGCGGCACCCCGACTGATGGTGGCCGTGCTGTCCCGCAGGAACGCGGCGGGAGGAGGAGGGCTTCCTCTGGGGCTGTCTCCGGGCGGTGCTGCGCGGAGCCCCGCGGGGACCGGGAGCGGCCCAGGGCCGTCCCCAGGGGTCCGGCCCGGGGCTGGGGCCGGGCAGGGGCTGCGGGGCCGCCGGAGAGAGGAGGTCAAGTCCTGTGTAAAAGCGAAACGCGTTGAGACAGGAGGAATAAATAAATGGTACGCGAAGTGAACTTCTCCCCCTTCTGAGCCCTCCTGCCGGGGTTTGCGATTCGTGTTGAACTACAGGAAGGTCGCTGCTCGCCTGTTTTCCTCTTGCGATGGAAAGAAGTGCGTTTTTTTTTCCTTTTTCCTGGACTGGGAGCAGCTGCGGGGCCGGGGGCAGCACGGGGCTGCGCTGCTGTTCCCTTCCGAATAATACGGCGGGGGAGGTTCGTGGGAGAGGGGCGGCTTTGGAGCTGGGCAGTGCGCTCGTTTTCCTGCGTGCAGCTCCTGGCTGAGCCCTTCCCACATAGAGGTTTACATGGACACCTGCATGTGTGTATGAATATGTGGTCATTGGTAGTGACTAGAGCAACTCCAGTGAGGTTCAGTCCTCAGGGCTGGCACTCTCCCAAGTGAATCTCGCAGATAAAAATGATTTTATGATAAAAAGTGTCCTATCTCCTTCCAGCCAGAGAGATGGGAGCAGGGTTGCCATATAGAATCATAGGATGGGTTGAGTTGGAAGGGACCTCAAAGCCCTCCCAGCCCGAACCCCTGCCGTGGGCTGGTTGCCCCCCACCAGCTCAGGCTGCCCAGGGCCCATCCAACCTGGCCTTGAGCACCTCCAGGGGTGGGGCACCACAGCTCTCTGGGCACGTCCATGGAGCAAGGACGTTAACCAGCATTGCTTTGGTAGGGAGGCGAAGTCACTGTGTGCTGGGATGGTGCATGGAGGCAAGATGTGCCCCCGAGCCTTGCCATCCCATGGGAAGCATTGCAGGAGAGCTTCAAGCGTGCCCCAAAGCCCCTGGGGATGGCAGCATTTGGGGTCACCCCATTGATTCTCATTATATCCCTGCATGATGGTAGTGCCTGGGGGTCCCGGGGACAGTCTCTGTGCTGCCTGTCATGGCTCGGTGCTGAGCCCTCCCTCAGCACCAAGTCTGCCACAGCTGGAGCAAAACATGTGGTGCTCTGCCCGGCACCTGGCACTGTGCGCTGGGTCCTGTGTGATGCTGCTCAGGGCTGAGGCAGTGGAATGGGAGGACGTGCCTGCTGCACCTCCCTATGCTGGAAGCCATCAGAGGGCTGCAAGCTCACGTTCTGACTCAACTTTTTGTTGAAACTTTATGCATGTAGGAAGAGGTTTTGTTTCTTTCTTTCTTTCTTTCTTTTTTGGTGTTGAAGTGACTCTCTCAGCAGGTGGGGTTCAGGTTGAGTTTTATGGGCACAAGGGGGGGAGAAGGTCTCAGCACCGTTGTCCTGCTGCACGTGAGGGCAGGAGCAGTGGGATGCGCAGGGGGTGGATGCTGCCCAGTCACTCGGGAGCAGGAGCTGAAGGCAGTTACCTCGTTAGCACCTTTGTGCGTTGCACCTTTATTGCGTTCCTGCACTTTAAAAGCAGCTGAATATAAATTGCGAGTAATGATTTAATAATGGAAGGCGCATAATTTTAATTTATATTCTGTTGGGAAGAAGGCTTAATGTCTTTTCCCCTTAGATGAGGCAGTTAAGATAAGAATAAGGCAGCGGCTTAGGGTTGGGTTATCGCGGCAGTTCTCAGTGTGGATGGAGTGAAGTGCTGGCTGTGTGGCTCGCTGCCTGCGTGTAAAAAAGGAAAAGCTTGAGAAATATGAAGATACATAAGATAGAGTTCAATGCCTGCGTTTTCAGTTAAAGAGTACTGTACGGTCTTTGTACTATTTTTGTTCTGTCCGTATCCCAGCCTCCTTTGTACGCTTGCAAGTTTGTGGGAATGACTCAGGGAGAAAGCTATTTAACCTAAAGGACACCACTGGCAGGAAACTGCATGGAGAAAGAGCAGCGCTGGGGACTGAGAGTGGGAACCGGGGGGACATCTGTGTGTTGGAGGAACAGGAGCCCGAAACTGCCCCCACATGGGAGGAACTGGGGCACAAAATGCCCATTTTAAGGCACAGCGTGTGCGGTGCAAGGAGTTTTATGACGTGGTTGTTGGAAATGCCCGGGAACCGGCCTTAATGATCCCGGCGTCTTTGCAGTCCTGGGTCCTGTTTCACTTCTGTTTAATTAATGGAAAGGCTTAAATATCCGATGAAAGCGATCGTGCCAGGGCATTTCTGTAACGAGATCGCTTTTAAAGGCAGTAAGTACAGCACAGTTAGTTGTAGCTTCAGCTCCTGCTTGGTTGATGCTTTGTCCATGTCATGGCTGGTTGATGCTGATTCCCAAGCTCCGTGCCAGCCTTTGTGCTTCACTCCTTGTTGGAGGGTTCCTTCCCGTGCTGCTTCGGCTCTGAGCAGCACCTCACCTTTATCTCAGAGCAGTAATGCCGACACAAGTTGTAATCGTGGCGCTTTGATCAAAGCAGAAGTTTCAATTATTGATTCAATCTCTTGAATCCTTATTATAAACCCAGACTGGCTCTGCGTTGTAGATGCAGTGCTGTAGCCTCAGAGGTAAATTTGTGCCTTATTATAAGTAGAGACACAGATTTTTCTGTAAGCCATAATGAAGCCGTGTAAAAGCGTGTCTCCTTGCTCCGTCTGGTGCAGGTTAGATGATGTCCCGCTGCTATTCAGATACCCCACCTGCAGCCCACTTCTCCTCAGCGTTCCAACCTGGGAAGATGGAAGGGAAAAGAAAACCAACCCATGAATTATTAAAATTTCATAAAAATCATAACCCAGCGAGATGAAAGCACTGCCGCCATCTGTGCCCCCCGCAAGCCCGTGCACCTGATCTGCGGGCATCCGCTGGGCAGGCAGCCTGGGCCCTGCACTCACAGCATCCATGTGATCTGCTGCCAGCTCTGCGAGCTGCCTTGCAAGGGTGGTTGCTTTGCTTTGTTCCAAGCTCTGGGTTCGGCTGCTTTGTTTTCACTGAGGGGAAATGTATATGAAAATCAGTGCGTTGGGCTGAAGTTAAATGGAAAGGATTCGGTTTTATAAGCATTTAAATTTGGGGGTTTGCTGCCCCCATTGCCTTTTCTTATCAACCTTTGTATCATGGAATCACAGAATATCCCAAGTTGGAAGAGACCCTCAAAGATCATTAAATCCAACTCCCAGCTCTATGCAGGACCGCCCAAATCCAAACCCATTGTCTGAGAGCGCTGTCCAAACGCTCCCTAAGCTCCGGTAGCTGCAGACTGTGCCCACTGCCCTGGGCAGCCTGTTCCATGCCCACCGCCCCCTGGGGCAGAACCTTCCCCTAACACCCAGCCTGACCCTCCTGTGATAGTTTCCCCTATAGTTCAGTGCTCTCTTGGGTGATGGCCTTTCTGGAGAGGGAAGTGATAGTACCCTTCTAGTCTCCCAGAGCTCTTTTAGGACAAGAGAACAGCACAGTGCCATGAGCAAAGGTTCCTGTCCCTAAGCTGCAGAGGGACTGTGTTCTTCTGCATCCTGCCCAGCACAGGGCTGAGTGGGGCAGCTCATGCCTGGGACGTGGTCGTACCCTATTGGGAAATCATAGCCCAGTCTTGGGGTGGCACCAGTGTCACTTTGACTGTCCTCGTGTTGCTTTCCTTCATCAATACTTTTCTCACTGACCTGAGATAAGTGATGAGTGCTCCATCCATGGAAACACCCAAGGTTGGACTGGATGGGGCTCTGAGCACCTGATCGAGCTGTAGGTGTCCCTATTGATTGCTGGGGGGTTCAACTAGGTGGCCTTTGAGGATCCCTTCCAACTCAAACTATGATTTACCCAGCAACAGGGCAGAGGAAATATTCCAAAGGTGGATTGAGGTATTTATATTTCTTGCTGGCTTGGCTGTGAGACAGGACAGATGTGGGCTTTGAAACAATGTCATTTTTGTTCTGTCACTTTTGGATCCTCCTTACGGACCATGGAGGAGTTTATGGGAAAGTGCAAAGCCGCCTTACTTCCCCCTTAATTTCAGATGGCTGCTTTGGAAGGTGCTTGAAATGCTTCAGTCTTTTTTTGAGCTGCAGCACAGCTTGGGAGAGGATTTTTTGGAGGACACGCACTGCTTCTGTCTGGCAGGATGGAGGATTTTGGGAGCAGTGAATGATAGTGGAGGAGCCACATGGAAAACAGCTCCCAGCGCTGCATCAAAATAGCAGCAGGCCACACAAAATGGGCATTTTTGGGGTGTTTTAGTAAAGATGTAAGTCATGGTAGGTTGGCTGGCAGAACACCGCCTTCTCCAAATAGCTTTTGAGGAGGAAATCTGCTTCCTGGAAGTGCTGGTATTGCTCTGAAGACGTGGCTTTCCTGTAATGTCACAGCAGTATGCTTCCTATGAGGTTTTGGGTTAGATCCCTTTCAAAACCAGACCAAAACCACATCAGAAACAGGAAATATTTAAGCATCTGTGGGTCCTTGCTGCGTTTCCAGCATTAATCTTAGTGAATGATTCATTGAAATGGTTATGAATCTTGAAATGAATTGCGTAGCTGTATCAGGATGATATGGCGTAATTACATGCTTATCTTCAACAGAGGAAACAGATGAATGGGTGTTGGGCAACCACTGAGATCTGGGAGAATTGGTAGTGAGGCAGAAATCACAGAAGGGTTTGGGTTGGAGGGGACCTTGAAGCCCACTCAGATTCAACCTCTGCCATGGGCTAGTTGCCCCCCACTAGCTCAGGCTGCCCAGGGCCCATCCAACCTGGCCTTGAGCACCTCCAGGGATGGGGCACCCACAGTTTCTCTGGGCAGCTGTGCCAGGGCCTCACTGGAAATGAGAAATGAGGGAGGAGCTCAGCAAGGACTGACCAAGGCTGGAGATGTGATCATGTCTTGGAGATGGATGTAATAGATACTGGATGTACAGCAGCTGACAGGGTGGTGTCTATGGACCAGACTGTGTATAGACACTTGCACTACAGTGGCAGTTCAGATCGATCGAATGCAGCACGGACTTCCAGCTGTTTGTGGATTTTTCCCTAATGTTTTCAGTTCGTGGTTGGTCAGCATTTCTGTTGGTTGGTAGCAAACAGAGTGGTTTTGTGGAAAGGTTTTGACTAATTGTGCTAATGGGTTTCCATAAAACTACTGTTTTAGCCATGCAACGTATCTCTCTCAGTTTTATCTTTAAATGGATTTAAAGCATTATATTCACCTAAAATATTACAAAATTGTAAAACTGGTCAATGCAGTCCTCCAGACTGAGGTCTCATGGGAAAGAGAGGCTCAGAACAATGCCTCACTGCAGCGTGAGCTGTGCTGGAAGACCTGGTCCAAATGCATCTTCTGGACAGTGCCTGAGATCAGAGTCCTCCTGCTGGGAGCATCCTTGTCCCAGCCCTCGGTAGTGGGGGAGGGCTCAGTCCCCTTCTGAAGGTGAAGCTCCCTCTAATGACTGAAGGAGCCTGTGCTAACCAAGGTATCTAAGCAAGCAGCTAATGCTGGTCAGGTTCTAAATCCTGTAAATCTAGGATTTTTTTCTTTGGTGGCTTCGATAACACCTTCCTCAGCAAAGTGATAGCACTGGATGTGGCTCTGCTTGTTTCTTCTCAAGTGACCACTGCTCTAAGGAATTCTTTCGGTATCTTCTGTACTGACCTTGTGCACAGGTATTGCAGCAGAGGAGCCTTTTCTTTGCTCCCTTTGGCTATCAGAATTTGGGCAGCCCTCAATCCAGGCAGGTTGCCTTTCATTGGAACTCTCCTGGCCCAGCTGAGCTGCTCTGGTGCTCAGGACATGCCCAGATGTGGGTGGCATTCCACGGGTGCGCCCCATCTCATCTCACTCTTGTCTTTAGCTGTGATTCCCAGCAAAACCGTCTTGCTTTGAGTCTCCTCATGTGCCCTTTGCTGTAGATACAGCACTTGAAGACACAACCCGAGGGTGTCTAATGACTCAAAATACAGCAGGCAGATGAATGAAAGAGAAATTTTAGTAGCAGTTTTTCTTTCAGCTTTTGTTGCCGAGTGGTGACGCCTAGCTGGTGGCTGTTTAGGTTGTCTGTGATGCCTGAGACCGTTTTTCTTCCCTATGTGTTTCATCCCAATCCAGCGTTTATTTGTAAAACAAGCCCAGGCTGACAACTCTTTGTTTCAGGCAGAATTCCTGGTCCAAGGGCAGGGCCATGTGTGTGTGCAGGAGCAGTGAAGGGTGTCTGGGATGTTGTTCTGTGCCACAGTGCAGCAATCATGTTGGAAAGTGGGGTTCTGAGGTTTTTCTTGCGTCTTTATCAGCACAAACGCTAGAACAGCCTTCTGTGCTAATTTTGACAAACATGTTTGGCTTATATCTACTCAAGTGAGCAATCTTCTCCTCCTTGCTCTCTAAATATAGATAACTGTCATACAGATCTGTGCATAACATGAATGGTGAAGTGATGAATTTATTAACATTTTGCACAGACGCCTGTTTCCTCTCCTCTGGGCACAGAAGAAAATAGTTTCTGCATCTTTGTGCCTGTAATCAGGATGGGTTAGATCCTGCTGCCCTGCTCCATGCAGGAGGTGGAGTCAGCAATAACGTGCCAAAAAAATGTGCTTCTCTTCTTGTGCAAGCTCATCCCCATGTTCGTGGGCTTCCTGTCCTGCTACGATGGACAGATGCCCTGCTGGGACGCATGGGCACTCGGCTGGTGCCGCTGTGACCTGGGTCACTCTGCTCCTGCTGGACATGTTCCTGGGGCTCTCGGCTACATCCATGTTAAGAACATCTGGACAAAGGGATTTATGAGCTCCCTTGAGAGCGTTGGCTGTATTTTATGTCTTAGTAATTTTCTGTCTTACTGAGCCGTTATTCGTGACCACATGTTGCAGTAAAGCCTTTCACAGGCTGTAGCCCCTCCGGACACGTGGCTGTATCCTCACCTTCCTTCCTTGTCCTTACCCATTCCTTCTTTCAGTTTTATGCCAGCTCTGTCGGCTTTGTGTCCTGGGGCTATGACTTGATTTGTGACCTTGTTGCTGTTCACAGAATGGTTGGAAGGGCCCTCTGTGTTCATCTGCTCCAACCCCTGCTCCAGCAGGGAAACCCAGAGCAGGGTGCCCAGAGCCATGCCCAGGTGACGTTGGAAGATCTCCAAGAAGGAGACTTAACAGCCTCTAAACCTGCTGGTTCTTGTAAGCCAGGCTGGGTCAGCCTGGCTGTGTTCCTGAGATGGCACTGATGATTCATTGCCTCCTGCTTTTGTTCCTCAGCCTGACCCCAGCAGGGCCTCTCAGACACCGAAATTCTCTCAGACTCAAGAAATTCTTGGAACTTCTGTCATAAATCAGGGCCTTGTATTTTATCATTCAAATAACGTATTTACTGACATCCCACTTTTCTTCCTTGCAGGCTCCTCAGCTGCATGCTACAAGCCTACCAGCCCAGGCCAGATACTGGAGGACACTGTCTTTCTTTATCAGGACCACCAGTTGTTTGCTGGCAGGCATGACATTTCTCCGCTAACAGCTGAAGCAGTCAGTGCTAAAGAAAAAGCTGGTGAGTGAGTTGCCACTCTTCCATATGAGCCCATCACAGTTATGTCTGGGTTTTCCCTAAGCATAAACTAACCAGACACCATTTATAAATGATATTTACTGAGATGAAGGTCAGCTCCTCACCCCCAGCACAGGCAAAAGGCAGGTTCCTTTGACCTGAGTGTTACAACCCGCTGTCATTTGTCACCTGTTTCTACTTGTCCTTCTGGATGTGGTTGCTCTTCACTGAGCAGCTGGACTGAGGTGCATAGCTTCTTGCCAACAGAACAGGACTGCTGATACCTTATGTGTGGCACAGCACTTGGTCCTTTTGAACCTCAGAAACAGACCACCAAAGTACATCCCCTGAATACAGGGATCTAATAGATGACTAGTGCGGGAGTGAAAGTCTTTGTGGTGTTCTGAGTATGTGATGTTGGCTTCATCCGCTTTCCTTGTTTATAGTCTAATAACTTGTACAGTGAGCTTTCTCGTATGTAAGAGAGGTTTTTATTGCAAGTCTGCAAAACGACTGTTATGGCAAGACTCCTGTGCACTGTGATGATACAAATACAGCAGTATGAGTTCACCATAGCTTCAGGGGCATATATGGGTGATGTTTGGCTGTTGTGCAGCCAGCTAAGTGGGTTTGTATCATTGGAACTAGATGATCTTTAAGGTCCCTTCCAACCTAAGCCATTCATCTTTGTTGGCTCAAACACTGGCCCAGGGAGCTGGGAGACCCTCTGAGTCCTGGTGGCCAGGTTGCCATCCCAGCCAGTCAGGTGCTTACTGATGTTGTCCAGGGAAAGCAGAGGAGAGATGTGTTCTGCAGGGCAGGTGTGGAGTGGAACAGCCTGGGAATCTTCCCTCTCCTTCAAGCTTCACAATCACTGTTAAGCTTTTACGGCAAAAACAGAGTTAGTGGAAATGGCCAGTTGTCACAGAATAGTAGTCAAGGGCTTTTCTTCCCCTCTGGCATCCAGATTGTATATAAGTTGTCCCACAGCCTGTGCAGTAACTGGTGAAACATAGGGAAATAGCAGACCTCGGGAGAAAGTTTTGCTTTTTAACTACTTTTGAATGCCAAGAAAACAAATGCAAGTACTGCTGAGGAACTCCTTTGAGAATTGGAAACAGCAGGATAGAGAAAGGAAGTTGCCAAAAATGACCTCAAAAACTGAACTCAGAACAGCACCCCCTCCTTGCCTAGGAAAATGGGAGGACTCTGCAGAGCTGAGGGCTGATTTTCACTTTTGCCCCCACCAGGAACACTCCTTTGGGTGCAGGCCCAAATGCTTTACACCTCTTTGGGATGGGTGCACAAGTGAGGATCCAGTTGGGAGGGATTATGCCTTGCTCCAGGCAAGCTTCACTGTTTGCATCACTTTCTATGACTTATGTCCACATTGCTGTGCAGAGGAAACAGGACTGAGATGAAGAATGGAACTGGAGACTGTTTTGGTATTTGACCTAACCCCTGAGCTGTGTGGCTTCACTCCAGTTACAGCACCTGTAACACCTTATCCCATGCAAATGCAGCTTCTGAGGCTAGGTGAAGAAGTTATACCTTGTCTCTGCATTACTTCAGTGTATGTTATGGTTGTCTGTCTGATCTGTGATGCTTAAAGTTCTGGTACTACATTGCAACTTTTATCATCTTCTTTGTATTCACCCAGCAAAATTACAAAAGTTGGTATCGACTTGCACAGAAATAGTGTTATTGGCCAGAGGGGAAATTGCAGTTTTAAGAGAGAATGCCAGAGCACAGATTCCTCTTTAATTACACTCCCAGAACTCTTTTATTTTCAGTAGGATTTTAGGCTTTTTCTGTGATGCATCCTGTGTTGTATCTTGTTGTGGCATGCAGTGCACTTGTGAGGGGATTCAGCTCTCTAACTTCAGCTGTCAAAAATGCGTTGTCTGATTTGGTATTGCCATGGAGGCTGCCTCTGTAATCTGTGCCAGGCGTATCCAGGGAAGGAATTTATCCAATTCCTGTCTTAGAGGAGATCACATTTCCCTGTCCCACCATTGACTGGGATGGGAGGTTGGAGTCGTGGGTATGGGGCATGTGGAGAATGTTGAGGGGAGGGCTGGGGAAGGGATGGGGTCACTTCTCTTAATCAGATTTAGGGGTGAGCTGCCATAAGGAGATGAGAATGGTGTAAGAGAATGGTACAGCCACGGGGGGTAAGAGGAGCAGAGGGAGTGAGGACTCCTTATGAAGAACATGGTGCTGTTCTCAGGCAGCGCAAAACAAGGTGTACTCCTAACTGCTGCCTTCTCTTCCACCTAGCCGAGGAAGCCCTCTGCACCTTGCACCCTCCAGCCTTCCTCCGGAGCTCAGAGGTGGAGATGCGAGGCTCGGAGGAGGTGGCAGCTGGCACGGTCCTGCAGCGCCTGATCCAGGAGCAGCTGAGGTATGGCAACCCCAGCGAGAACATGAACCTGCTGGCCATCCAGCACCAGGCGACGGGCAGCGCCGGCCCCTCCAACAGCACTGCCAGCACTCTCTCTTCCACAGAAAACCTCGCACCCGAGGACCCACAAATGGTCCAGCCATCGGCGCGGCAGGAACCGCAGGGGCAGGAGCACCAGGGGGACGGTGCTGCGATGGAGAAGCAGCCCCGGGCCGCGCAGCCTCCACACAGCAGCGAGGAGCTCCCTACCTACGAGGAGGCCAAGGCCCAGTCGCAGTATTTCCGGGGGCAGCCGCCAGCAGGGCCGGGATTTTATGTCACTGGTTCCTCTGGCCAGAAGTCCAGGACGGAGGGGAGGCCGACAGTGAGCCGGGCCGGCAGCGGGCAGGCGCATAAGGACGATGCGCTGAAGGAGCTGAAGCAGGGCCACGTGCGCTCGCTGAGCGAGAGGATCATGCAGCTCTCACTGGAGAGGAACGGGGCCAAGCAGCACCCGCCTGCCCCAGCGGGCAGCAAGGGGCTGAAGGCCACCGCAGCACCCAGCAAGGGCATGGACCCACGGGGCCCGCCACCCGAGTACCCCTACAAGGCCAAGGTGGCGGCGGCGGTGTCCCCCAGCAGCAAGGCGCCCGATCATGGGCTCTTCTATGGTGAGCAGCACCCAGCAGGGCCACAGGATGTCCTCAAAGCCTCCTACGTGGCCCCACAGCCCTCCAGGACCGAGGTGGCCGTTGTCCGTTACCAGCCGCCCCCGGAGTACGGGGTGACCAGGTAATGCCTGGGGTGCAGGCCTGGCAGCTTGTGGCCATGGGGGCCTGGTTGCCTTAAAGGCTTCCTCTTTCACCACCCTTTTAGTTCTTGGTATGAAAAGCTGGGAAAATTCCTAGCTATCCAACCAACCTTGTGTCCAGCTCTTGCTGTGTCTCTGTATTGAGGTGTTGAAATGCAGGGCCATGCCAGGGCAGTAGCTGGGTTGTAACTGTTGTAATTCAGGTGGAGGAGCACAAGTTTGGAGATGAGATTTCACCTGTAACTGCATAAAGAGCACTCTCTAAGAGTGTGAAAGCTTATAACCTAAGCCCTGTATCCTTGAGATCTTCAGAACCCCAAATTAAGAAAAAAAAGTGGAAAAACCTGCATGAAGCTTAATTGTGAGATAGAGGCATCTCTTTATTTCAGACCTTTCTCTTTGCTCAATGGTGGGGCGAAATCGCTTCCTTTACAAAGAGGGCTAGATGAAGTGTATACATCACTTAGGCCCTACTTAAATCCTCCAAACAAAGCTTACATGAGACTTTTATGGAGCTTGGCCCCTTGTGCTGGGCCTCTGCATGAGGATGGTTTTATTCCAAGCGCATTACAAATAATCCACAGTGTTTATTTCCTGTGAGCTGATTGCTGAGAGCCACACAGCTCCTGCCAGCACCGCGCTGCCCGGCTCTGAAGGCGGGGGCTGGCCTGTGCCATGTCACAGCTTCCTTCATCATCTGTCCATCCAAAGCTGTTTTTCTTGCTCTTCCTAAACACAAATGATTCTCCATTTCATCCTGCAGCTTCCTAGGAAGTATTTTGCCAGCCTTGCTGGGTTCAGAAGCTGTATTGTGCAACTGTGGTTTCATTTTAGGGGCTGCTTAATTAGGTCTTCACTGACACAAAATCTCCAAAGATTTTGCTGGCTCTGACTTGGTGCACTTGTTTTGCTACAGAGAAATCAGGGAGTAAATGCTCTACCTTGCCGTATTTGGAAAAGTTAAGCTTTTACTTCGAACCAGGTGTGAATTTGCTTTGGTAAATGCTGCAAAATGGTTGTAATGTGGAAAGGACCTGTGCTGTCCCTCTGAGTGGGCAGTGCTGCTGATCTTCCCCTAGCAATCATGTTTTGCTTACCGTTGCTCCCTGCACAGAGCCTGTGTAATTCTTCAGGGCAAAATGATATTTTAAAGAGCTAAGTGCAAATCTGTTTATTCTGAGAGACAGCTATAGGAACATAAGAGCTACAGGTCAAGTTGAGGCTCTCTGGAAGCCCTAGCAAGGCTACAGCAGCTGTTCATTATGCTAACAATTATCTCCAGCACTGGACTCATAAAAGCAGTTGGTTTGGGGGTTTTGTTATCGCTCTTGGAAGATGCTGATTCAATAACCAGTTCTGCTGAGCCCGTTCTGCCAAGTCTGTATAACCAAGCAGACCTGGGCACTGTGCTAACTACTGTGGGTAACTGGGAATGGCACTGGTGTCAAATAAGAAATCCTTTGGCACTAGTGTCAAAACTTTTCCGAAGGGCCTGGTCAGTGGGGGTGATACTGAGAAATCCCTTGATTGAATGCAGCTTTGCATGCCAGAGAAGAGAGGAGAGAAGCACAAAGCTGCATTGATCTGGAGGAAAAACCCACGGTTATTAGGATTGGAAAAAACCTGTAGGGCCACTGATTCCCCCTCTCGACCCACAAGTCCTCATGTGAGGAGGGACGTGTGGCTAGGAACCCACACATGTTGGCAGGTAACTGCTGAAGGAGATGGAATAACTACAGCTGCTGCTTAATTTGATGTTTGTTTGTTCTCCTGTGGCTGGCTGTCAAAGGGAATGCTGCCTTTATAGTCACGGTGGTGAAATCTCATAACTTGTCTGTAAATAGCAGTAGGACTGATACAGGGCATAGGTTTTGATACTACGGACATGAGTAGTGGGGTTGGAGTAGATGATCTTGGAAGTTCCCTTCCAACAGGACTACTAAGGTGATCAGAGGGCTGGAGCACCTCTCCTGTGAAGAAAGGTTGAGGGAACTGGGCTTGTTTAGCTTGGAGAAGAGAAGGCTCCCGGGAGACCTCATTGTGGCCTTGCAATACTTGAAGGGAGCATATAAACAGGAGGGGGAATGGCTGTTTACATGCGTTGATGGTGAAAGGACAAGGGGGAATGGTTTTAAACTGAGACAGGGGAGGTTTAGGTTAGATATTAGGAGGAAGATTTTCACACAGAAGGTGGTGAGGCACTGGAACAGGTTGCCCAAGGAGGCTGTGGATGCCCCATTCCTGGAGGCATTCAAGGCCAGGCTGGATGTGGCTCTGGGCAGCCTGGTCTGGTGGATGGTGACCCTGCACATAGCAGGGGGGTTGAAACTGATGTTCTTTGAGATCCTTTTCAACCCAGGCTATTTTATGATTCTATGAACTCAACTATTCTAAATCAAGATTCTCAGTGTTATTCTGAAGACCTGTTATTCATGGGCTTCTGCAGGAGTCATGGTATTTACATAAATTACACTTGGTGACCTGTCCTTTGTGGACACTGTGATTGTAGAGCAGGGCTTAAAGCCTGTAGCTTAAAAGACCAAAAGCCCATAAGGCAAATGAAGAAGAACCAATATTTATTCTTATTTTAAAATACTCATATTTTTCAGTTGGTTATGATGCCTTGTGCCCTGACTCACAACTTCTGAATGCTTTATGTTGGCCAAGGGTAATAGTCTTGAAAAAACTTTTCCTTTCCTAGATGCTAGCTGCTAGCACATCTGTTCCTGAAGAATATCCAAGCTAACTTTCCTGAGGTGCATGCTCAGAGAGTTCGCAGCTTGTCAGGTAAAAGGGCTTTGAAATAATCTAATTTGATCACACAAAACCACAAATTAATTTCAGTTTTCAAAACATTTGGTCCTGCCGGTTGTAACATTCTCCAGCTGGAGAATCCATCACAGCCTTTACAGACTTGTTCCACTCGCTAATTGCCCCCTCTGGCACAGATTTGTGTCTTAGTTCCAGCCTGTATTTTCTAGTTACCAGTCTGGATTTTGCAATATCTTTGTCAGATACAGTGAGGAGCGCTGTGCTATCCTTTCTTTAATGCATTAAACAAATGGAGCCTGGAGCCCTTTAATTATTTTACTGCTTTCAAAAAAAAAAAGAAATCCAGCAACCCAACCCACAACCTTTTCTCGTGGAAAGCTGAACCAGACATGAGGCAAAGAAGACGTAACATCACCTCTGCAACACGGCTCAGTGTTCCTTGTTTATGCATCTCAAACACTTGCCATGTCAGACGTTGGCCTGAGAGGAGCTCACCATCCAGCTTGTTACCCTCTCAGACATGTGAGAGTAGTGGCAGCCCAGGATAGCGTTCCCCACTCTTTGACTGTAGCCTGCTGTATTTATTCCTCAGTGGATGAGCTTATATTTGGACTTGCTGAAGTACATATTGTTTCTTCATGCTCTGCTTAAGCAGTGAACCACATCACTCAATGCGAGTGGTGAATCCTTTTTGTTGCTCCCCATGACACCAGTCTAATCCTGTGTGATTTCCTCATGCAATTAATGTGAATGAGGCCTTAAACCAAAACACCACTCCTTGCTGAGGGGTCTTCATTTGGGGCGATGTGCAGAAGTCTTTCATGTGGTCATCTTTTAATTCTGATTTAAACCATGTATTTTAAAAGCATGAAACTGACGAATGGACTTAGGCTATTTTAAAGCTATGACACTGTTTTATATGCTCAATAACATTCCACCTGGCCTCGGTATGGAAGCCTATACTTAACTGCTGGGACAGTCTGCGGCTCCTCTGGATGTGTGTGCATTTAACCTGCCCCACACACTGCTGCTCTCAGACAACCTGTTTATAGTTACTCATTCAACCACATGTCTGCACACACTAAGGAGATACAGTGTGGTCCTTTGACTCCCTGAGGTACCCAGGAAAGTGACAGTTGGTGGAGCTGAGGGATATCACTGGGACTGGCACCAGCATTGGTCACCCACACTGACTTTAGCTGATGTGTTTTGGTGAGGTCAGCATCAGTGTAAGCATGGTTTGAGGCAGCACTGCCAGCTGGCGTGGGTGCTGGCAGCCATAGGGAAGGCTGAAGGCTTGCATCATGTCCTGGAGGCTGACAGAGTCCCTGCAGAAGAGATTTCTATCATCTCCTGGTCTAGTCTGTCTTTCATTAAAATAGAGAAGAAATGAAGCTGTTCCAACAGCTTCAGTGAAGCTGATGTCATTTCTCTTTCTCTGCTATTTTCCCAGTTGCATCCTCTGTGAAGGTGCAGAAAAATGGGGCTGAGTAGCACACATTATCCTTTGCTGGAAATCAGCTGGGCTTTAGAAAGGATGTTTGTTCTTCATGTGGCTCCCTGTGAAGAAAAAAGATATCCTCTTCCTCTTTTAACTATGGAGGGTATGTTTAATCACAGAATCATTAAGGCTGGAAAAGACCTCTAAGATCACTTAGTCCAACCCCAGCCCACCGCCCCCATGCCCACTCACCACGTCCCTCAGTGCTGCATCTCATTGTTCCTGAACACCTCCAGGGATGGTGACTGCACCACCTCCCTGAGCAGCCTGTACAATTGCCTCACTACTCTTTCTGAGAAAAAAATGTTTCCTAACATCCAACCTGAGCCTCCTCTGGTGCAACTTAAGGTCGATATGGTGTGTCTTTTCAGATGATAATTTTCCCCTGCAAAACATAACACAGTCGCCTTCAAAGTAGTTGGGTGACAACTTTCCAGCACTAACAAGTATCACTAACAAAAACAGTGAATTCTAGAGATGGATCCAAGTGTGCAAATTGGTTTTGGAATAAACCAAGAGTGCTTGGACTGCTTTTCCCATAAAACAGGATATTATAAAGACTGTGCTTTGGCTACTGAAAGTCTTCTCCCGTTTCTGGCTGCATCAGCATTTAGTAATAGATATCTAACTGTTTCCATGCACCATGACCAGCAGACTGGGCTTACTGACTTCTCTGATGTCCTGCCTTTTTCCCACATGTAGGTGTCACTGCATTTAGGTGCAGCATCCACAGCAGATGTGGATACAATTTGAAGTCCTGTGAAAGCTGAACAAGCCAGTCTGCCCTGGAGGCAAGGGAAGGCAAAGCATTGAGAGAAAGATAAGCTACAGAGATTGGAGGAAAGCATTTTAAATATGAATGAAAGTCTTAGAACAGTTTGGGTTGGAAGGGACCTTTAAGATCATCTAGTTCCAGCCTCCCTGCTATAGGCAGGGACACCTCCCTCTAGACCAGGTTGCTCACAGCTCCGTCCAGCCTGGCCTTGGATGCTTCCAGAGCATCATGGTATGTTGCAGCCCGCATCCTTACTCAGATAGCTGATTTCTGTCCCTGCACAGAGGTGAGCTGAGTTGTACCTGCACCAGTGCAAAGGTAGACTTTCCCTCCCAGGACGTTTCCAGGGATTTTAGTTTCATTACTTCTGAATGCTGCCTTGCTTTATTGAGCAGCAGCTCTTCTGTATTTGTGATTGCCTGGGAGTCAGAGAGTAGACTTTATCATTAGTTGGTTTCTGATTCCTTCATACAGTTACAAATTGCCCTCGGCAGTCTTGTGTTGATCTTTCTCTTCCCAAGGGATTCCAGCAGGTGTATGAAGGCTGTGCCTGAATGTAGAGTTGTGGATGGCCTTGCTGAATTCTGTGAGATTTCTTATGGCAGTGAGGTCTGTGGTGAAGAGTTTTGCTGAAGAAACTATTGCAAGCTGTTACGTATACTGGAAGCTATATATCATGTGAGACAGCGCAGCATAGTGATCCTAGCATGGCAGCCCTTGAAAAGACCACTGTCTGTCTGCTTGTGTCTCTCTATGCTAGAAGCCGATTTCCTTCTTTTTTCATTTTCTGTATTGCATTGCAGAAGTTGATAGAAGCCCTATTTCTAGAATAATGCCAACAAAAGTATATGTTTTCAATATAAATGTTGCTGCTGTGTTGGAGCACTATCCAAACCTTGGGATATCCCCCAGTTTCATGCTTTTAAGGAAGACAATTTTTGATGGAATTGTGCTTGGCTGGAAGGTTTTAGCCCGCTCTAATGCAGAGCAAGATCAACGTTTAAAGTACAGCAAAAACATTTTGAGAATGTCATTCTTTACTAAGTCCAAAGGAGTTCAGGATAATCCTGATTGCTTTGTTTCTTTGGAGTTTTAAAGAGGTTGAATGTGAACAAAGCTCCTATTCCTACAAATATTGATTTATTAATTTGACTCGCTGTGTTGATTTTATGGCATAAACACTGAGGCACTTTACCATTGACTTAAGTCATAATAAAATTAGGACAGGTTAAATAAGTAAAAGGGAAGCTGGAACTGGCTAATGCTCATTATGTTGAACAGCTATGCTTCGAAAAGGAGCCATGTGCATGCTGGTTCTATTTCCCAAGTTGGAGAATGCTTCAGAGAATCTCTTCTGTGGCCCCAGCTGTAAGGATGCTGGGCTCTGGCTGCTGCTGCTGTGTGCTAACCTTTAATAGCTGAATGTGTGATTCACCCTTCAAGAGAATGGAGGTCCCGAGCACCTCCCCTCACTCTTTGGAATAAAGCCAAGCAGACCAAAGCGTGTGTGAAAAGGTTAAACTGATGTGAGGTTGGATTTCCCACAGGTACAATGTCAGATGTTCAGAGGGTGTACCTATGACAGGAGATCGCACTACTTGATCATGAAAAAGGAAAGAAAAATCACTATATCTCACCTGGATTAGATTCAGAGACCAATTGAAAAGTGTGTTACGTTGCTCAAAGCGATTCCCATACAGAAGTGAGAAAATCTGTGTCTGTAGCAAATGTGTCCTTTGTAGCAGTATAACTGTGCCCAGACAGCAAGGCTTTTACGCGCGTTAAACCAGCTGTCTTTTGTTTTGGTAAAGACAGAGCTAGCTCCCACTCAGCTGCATTAATTGTGGTAACACATCTCAGAGCAGACTGGCTGTCAGCTGCGTTTGCACAAGTTTGTGGAGCACCTTTTGCATCGTGAGTGACATCCCTTGTTCCACTGCTTATGGTATTGTTTATTGTGCAGTTTTTCAAGCAAACAATATTCCAGTCCTGCAGTGAGTGCAAGATCCCTTGTGGGGCTTTAGACTCCAGAAGGAAGAGGGCACTGTGAAGATGCTGTGACAGCTGTGCCATGTGGTGTTGGTTGGTCTCAGGGAGATGAAACAAGCCCTTAGCTCACTGTGACCCCTGGAGCAGCTGCAGCGAGACCCAGACCCAGCTGCAGGCAGAAGCAGTGAAAAGGGAGAGGACTTCAGCCACTGAAGATGTTTGTATTCGTGCTGTCCTTGCTCTCTCCATTAGCACCCCATGGGATGCATGAGGCTGCTCGCAGTGTGCATGCCTGATTTCAGCGTGCTTATGGACTCTGAGAAGCAGTGCTGTTGGGGCTTTAACCTTACAGACTTTTTGCAGGACATCTTTGTGAAGGGGAGATGAATGCTTCAAGTTTTCCCATGAATCCGGAGGAAGCAGAGCCAAGCAGCTACACTAACACAGTCCTTACAGCTTCTATGTTGCACCCAGTCTTCCAGGTGATCTCAGTGCTGCCTCTACCTCCTGTGCTCTGAGCAGTTTGTAAGAGATTTCCCTGGATTAAAATGGTCTCAGAAACTAGCACCTGAATCAGATGATAGAACAATTAGGGTTGGAAAGACCTCTAAGATCACCTAGTCCAACCATCAGCCCATCCCCACCATGCTTACTAACCGTGTCCCTCAGTGCCACATCTCCATGGTTCCTGAACACCTCCAGGGACGGTGACTCCACCACCTCACTGGGCAGCCTGTGCCACTGCCTCACCACTCTTGCTGAGAATAACTTGTTCCTAATACCCACCTGAACCTCCCGTAATACAACTTAAGGCCATTACCTCTTGTCTTATCACTGTTACCTGGAAGAAGAGGCTGACCTCCACCTCACCACAACCTCCTGTAAGTTGTAGAGAGTGATAAGGACTTCCCTGAGCCTCCTCTTCTCCACACTGAACAATCCCAGTTGCCTCAGCTCCATAGGCTTGTGCTCCAGACTTTTCACAGATCATTGCCCTTTAGTGCAACAGATACTGGTCTGCTGCCCATCTGTGGGTCTGTTTCTGCACAAGTATTTCAGCTGGAAGCAGATATTCTTCTGTAGATCCAGGCCATTTGGAGAAGTTACTGCCTGTGTTGGCTAGACACTGTACCCATGTCCTGTGGCCATGGCAGCAGCAAAATCCATGCCAGTATGGCTCAGCTGTGGCAGAGCACTGGAAACAGGCTGCCCAGAGAGCAGAATATCTCTGGAGATATTCAAGACCTGTCTGATTGTTTTCTTTTGTAACCTGCTGTAGGGAACCTGCTTTAGCAGCGGATTGGACCTGATGGTTTCCAGAGGTCCCTTCCAGCCCCTGCAATTTTGTGAATATTTCACCAACACGTGATGGGAGCCAACCAGCTGAAAGCAGCCTGGCAGGAAAGGACCTTGGAGACACCAAGTTGAACATGAGTTAGCAGTGTGCTCTTGATACTAAGAAGGCTGGCAGTATCCTGCACTGCATCAGGCAGAACATTGCCAGCAGGGCGAGGGAGGTGATGCTTCTCCTCTGCTCAGTGTTGGTGAGGCCACACCTGGAGTCCTGTGTCCAGTTCTGTGCCCCTCAGATCAGGAGAGGCATAGGCATGCTGGAAAGAGTCCATTGAAGGGCACCAGTGTGATGAGGGAGTGGAGTACCTCTGCTACGAGGAAAGGATGACATCTGGGCTGATCAGCCTGGAGAAGGGGAGGCTCAGAGATGTCATCAGTGTCCGTAAATACCTGAGGGGAGGGTGTAAAAAGGACGGAGCCAGACTCTCGTTAGTGGTGCCCAGTGCCAGGACAGGAGGCAGTGAACACAAACAGGAACACAGGAGGTTCCCTCTGACCACCAGGACACTCATGCTGTATGAGTGATGGAGGACTGACAAGTTTGCCCAGAGAGGCTGTTAGGTCTTCTCCTTGCAGGTACCTAAAAGCTGTAGGGGAACTGGACCACAGACTTCCAGCGGTCCCTTCAAACCCCAACCATGCCATGGTTTTGTGATTGCCTGCAAAGGCAGCAAACTGCAAAAACAGGTGAGCAGAGACCAGCTTCTTAACCCAGTGCATGGCTCTGGAACTGCCTCAGACCCATCACGCTGAGGACATTTCAGGGGAAGTTGGGGCTCCTTTTGCAGCCCAGGCCTTGCTGAGCTCCATCTGAACGCCTCGGCCTGCAGGCCCACCAGCCAGGAAGTCACTGTGGGAGGGGTGCGCACACTCCTTTCCTTTCTGGCGCTGTGGCTGATGACAAATGCAGGGGAGTGAGGCCTCCTGGCACACCCTGCCTCCGCCATGCCCCTCTTTGTGCTAAGGCAGAAAACCCTCCTGGCCCTCCTGCAGGCATGGCTGAATGGTGTGCCCCTCAGCACCAGAGCACAGCCTCAGGGCATGGCTGCTCGGGGGAGGTGAAAGCCATCCTGAGGCTGGAGGGAGCTCATTTTCCCAATCTGTTAGCTTTTAGGGCAGGATTTTAAAAGCATGTTCACAATTGCAGTGTGTTCTGCTGCGATTGCAGGTAGTGATGGGTTATTATCATTGGAAGTAGAATTAGGTCAACGCTGGGAGTTTTTGAAAACCCCACTTTGAGATGCCATGTACACAGCAGTCATCACGTTTATTATGTATTTATATAGCACAAAACTATCTGCCTGCAAAACAGCTTTTGTAGATCTCTGAGGGTAAATGCATCCATTTGTTAGATCTCCTTAGGGCATGGTGATAAAGGCAGTGAGGGCTGTGCAAGGCCAACAGATTGCGGTTAAGCCAAAATACACTTGATTGCTTGATTGCTGAACTTAGGTTAAGCTAAAATACACCTTGTAGGTCTTGAGGTAGAGAAGAGAGAATGAGGCCTAGGCTGAGCCACTTAACGAGAAGTGATGTTGATTTTGGAGCCTGTGTTCTGGCTTTGGTGTCTTGGCTGAGGAGCTCTGCATGCGGCTGCCTACCTTGGCCAGGTCCCCAAGGTAAGAACCGGCCTGGCTGGGTGGGTCTGGAGGGATGGGAGAAGCTTTGAGCTCCTCTCTGCTGGAGTTCTCCCTCTGTAAAGAGGATTTGGATTGCTTGTTGATCTTGCAGGGGTGAAGGCAGGATGGAAGTCAGGGAATGACTTGCCCCCTCCCTAGAGGTATTGCCATATTGTTGGAGGTGTTCAGAGTCAGGTTGGATGGGGCCTGGGTGGCCTGGTCAAATGCCTAATTTAGTGGGTGGTAACCCTGCCCAACTAGCTGATCTTTGAGGTCCCTTGCAACACAGTCCATTCCGTGACTGTGGTCCTACCTGAGCACCAGCCTCAGGATTACCCTTCCTGCCAAAACGTGCTCCTGGGTTATCCTCCAGCCACTGCCAACTGGCTGTGGAGGATTAAAGAGCAATCCACCACCAGGAAGCACAGCCCACAAGCAGTTTGCAAGGGCTGCGACCAGCTCTTGTCCCTGGTATAAGGCTGGTGGGTGATGGATGCCATTTGTCATGGAGTGACACAATGAGGTCTCGCCCGGCTTTCGTTGCATGGGGTGATTGATCAGGGCTTGTGCTTCCAGCAGCTCTGCAGCAGCCCTTCCCTTTGACGCTCACTAAAGCCGTGCAGGGACACTGCTTCGCTCACATCACTTCCTTTCACCTCCAAATTTGGCCGCTCAGCCCTTCGGCTCGCTCCAGGCAGGGAGCGGTTTTTGAAGGGTGAGTAATGCATCCCTTGTGCTCCAGTCACAGCCGTCGGCTTAAGCTGCTCCGTGGTGGGGTTTGTGGTGAGGTGGGGGCAGGGAGAGGCTGGCGGAGGGCTGAAATATTAGCTGTGCACCTAGGTAAAAATGCCGCTTTTGACTCAATGCTTCCTTTATCCCTTTGCACCAGATGTATACATCAATGTCAAGAACAGGCGAGGAGACAATTTACCCGGTGCCTGCTACGATTGTTGGTATTTAGGAGCAACTAAATCATGGCCGTACAGTTATAACCCTATTAGTAAACGCTGCAGTAATTATATGGAAGCCCCTGCTTGCGTCTTGAGGGTGCGCAGCTCTAACGCATCCCTGCCTGTGCTTTCCTGCAGCCGACAATGCCAGCCGCCCTTCCCGCCGCCACCGGCCCAGCAGCACAGCCCCATGTCCTCGCAGGACTCCTCTGCTGCCGGCCCTCTGCTTCCAGGCTCCTTGCCTCCGCTGCCAGCCTCCTCCTCTGCCCAGCCGCCTGTGCCGCCGGGCCAGCAGCTGACACCCGACGCCTTTGCCATCGTGGAGCGGGCGCAGCAGATGGTGGAGATGCTCTCCGAGGAGAACCACGTGCTGCGGCAGGAGCTGGAGGGGTACTATGAGAAGGCAGACAAGCTGCAGAAGGTACGTGGAGGTGTGGGGATGGGGAACAATCTCAGTGCTCCTGCATTTGGGTTCCTCGAGAAGTTGTTCAGGGTCCTGTCATTGCAATGGGAACATTGCAGTGGGCAGTCTCTCACCACTGCCTCTCAGTGGTGGTGTCCCGTAAGTGTGATACCATGCCCCGGTGCCCACAGGCTCCTCTGCCTGTAGGGTGCAGCAAGGCAGCTCATCAAGCATCTTTCATTTGGAGACTTTCCCCTTCCATCCTTCTCTGATTGCCCAGAGAAGCTGTGAATGCCCCATCCCTGGAGGTGTGCAAGGCCATGGATGGGCCCTGGGCAGCCTGAGCTGGTGGGGGGCACCCAGCTCATGGCAGGGGTTGGAACTGGATGATCTTTAAGATCCCTTGCAACCCAAGCCATTTTTTCAGCGACAGCTTTGCTGGAGCGTGCCTTGTGCAGGCAGGATGTTCTGGGGCAGCCAAGTTGCACAGGCAGTAGAGCTGTATACAAGAAGCATTTGAAGAGCATGGCCACAGCTGTCCTGAGTGTTTCATACAGTGAGCTAGCATGGCACTCTGCTCTCTAGGAAAGCATAGGAGACAGTGATGGGGTTGATGTGGTTTGAAGATTGGTGTGGTTGGACAACCAAAAAGGCATGGTTTGGATAGTGTGATTATCAGAGAGGTCTTCGGTGATTGCTCTGGATTTCTAAAAGCTAATCTTAGACAGGTATGTTTGAATGTTTTGGCTCAAAAACAACTGTCACTTTATCTGAATGAATCTGCTAAATATTTGCTCAAAAAACCATTTGTGAAGAGCTCCCGTACCCTCTTTTCTGTATGCACAGTGGGCATTTTCAGTGAAGAAAGGTGATGTCTCATGCTCTGCCTGGATTGACAAGGAAAGGCAAGTGAAAATTAGACAAAGCAGATGTTGCTTAAAAGTGGGATCTCACCAAAGTCAATGCAGAGCTGCTCCCAAGCCTGCTGGCTTTGAGTCTCAAGGGCCCAGGACCATATGAATTATTTACATAAACTGGAAATACCATGCTGCTTTGACAGGCAAGTCTGGGAAATCTCTAAAGCACACTGAAGATAACTTCCTGTCGCAATTATTTAGTAAGCCAACTAGGAAAGGTGCCCTCTGGGATCTGTTGCTTGAGAATAGGGAAGGCCCTGTGGGAGATGTGGCAGTAGGTTAGTTCTCTTGGCCACAGCGATCATGAATTAATTAGTTGAGTTCAATATCTTTGGTGTAATGAGAAATAATGGTCCCCAGGGTTGTCACTCTGGATGTTAAGAGAGCAAACTTTAAGCTTCTCAGGGAACTCATTTGCATCTGCTCTGGAGAGTGTAGGGGTGCATGAGAGCTGATCAGTTTTGGGGAATCACTTCTTAAAAGCCCAGGAGCAGGCAGTCATCACTGTGCTAGAACTCAAGCAAGTAGGACAGATGACTGGCCTGGCTGAACAGGGAACTCCTCCTGGAAATTATTAAGAAAAAGAAAGAATATGATCTCTGGAAGCAGGATCTGACTTCACAGGGTGATTATAGAGCTGCAGTTCACATCTGCAGGGAGAAAACAAGAAAAACCAAAGTTCAGTTTGGATTGATACTGGCCAGCATGGCGTCAGACAACAAAAGCGTGTCGATCGCAGAGGGAAAACTGAAAAAAACATTGAACTAATACTTCATGGACACCTAACAAGTAAGGATGAGGAAAAAGCAGAGGCATTTAATGCCTTTTTTTTTGCCTTAGTAGATCTTGAGTTGCCCAGTCCTCTGAGTTGGAGGAGGTGACTGAGGGGAGCAGCAACTTTTCACATATGGTCACAGAAATTGTCAGGGACCAGTTATATCAGCTGATGGTTTGTAAATCCTTGGAGTCGGATGGCATTCATCCCAGAGTACAGAGAGAGTTAACAGATGTTATAGCTGGATCCCTCTCAACTATTTACCAAAGGTCCTGAGAGTCCAGGAAGGTTCCTGCTGACTGGAAGCTAGCCATCTGTCTACAAGAAGGGCATGAAAGAAGACCCAGGAAACTACAGACCTGTTAGTGTAAACTCAGTACCTGGAAAGGCCATGGAGAAGGTTATCCTAGCTGCTACTAAAGGGCACAGAATAATGCTACTGTCAGGCATTGTCAACATGGGTTCATGATGGCAAAGTCCTCCTTTAATAATTTGATCTCCTATAGTAAGGTAAGCTTGGTGAATTAAGAGAAGGCAGTGGTGAGCTTTCTGGACCTTTGATATAGTCCCTCATAGTGGAGTATCCTTCTGCATGGATTGTCCAACTGTGAGATGAACAGGTTCACCCTACGCTGGGAGGGGAACTGGCTGGAGGGCAGAGCTCAAAGGGTGCAAGTGAATGGGGCTGGTCGCTCGTGAGAGAGGTCAAACACTGGGACAGGCTTCCTAGTGAGGTGGTTGATGCCCCGTGGCTGTCGGTGTTCAAAAGGCATTTGGGTAATGCTCTCAATAATACACTTCTGGTTAGCCCTGGAGTGGACAGGCAATTGGGCTAGATGGTCTTTGTAGGTCTCTTCCAACTGAACTATTCTAATTCCCATTCTAATTTAGGATCCTGTGCTACTCTTTCATTGATGAGTTCCTACCGCTTACACACAAATGGCATTAGGCTTCTGGTCTTCTCTCTCTGAATTTAGGAGTTCTGTTTTTCTGTGCTGTGTTATATCACAGACACATTTCTACAGGAGAGCCAGCGCTGAGAGACCATGTCCCAAGACTCAGCTTTGGGAAAATCTTTGACTAGTAAGTCCAGAAAGGTTTGGAAAGAGATATGTTGTTTTGTAGCTGCTGCTAACTTTGCAGCCTCCTCCTCTGTGCTGTATTCACAGAATTTCCTAAACTTAGAACATTTTGCAGCAGCATTACTTGTGAGTATGGCTGTAAAGGCTTCCCTGTGGCCTTTGTGGGCAAAAGTAAATATTCCAGTTATTAATTTCACAAAAGCTGCGTTGTTCAGTAGGAGCTATGTATGATGCCCTAAAAATATTCAGCTTTCCTTTCACACTCCTAGAAACGGCTCGCTCTTTATTTTGGATGCCCTGCAAGTCGATTGCATCAGACACCAACAGAAAGGTATTCAGGCATGGGGCTGAAGTCTCACTTAGGTCAACAGAGTGTGGACTCGAATCCCATTGACTTCAGGGGAATGTAAGCAGACTCTTAAAGCAAAACACATGCTGAAGTGCATTCTTTCTTCAGGAAAATTTCCTGAACCAAAACTTTCACACACATTATGCTTTCTGTGTTGTTTTTTTTCCGTGTTTGAGCACACGGCCAGGGCAGGTCCTCCCCACAGCTGAACGCCACATCTGAAAAACCAAGGGAGTTAAATTCTGTTCATTGGGTGTGGAAGCTCTTCTCTGTTGCTGAAAGTGGAAAGGTTATGAGAAGTACTTCTTTTTGGTCTGTGTGTACCAAAGTTATTCTAGGTAGGGCAACCCTCCCTGCACTTCTATTCTCTTAACAGAATTAGGAGAAGAAATCAGAGAGAGAAAATCAGCTTGGCGCAGAGCTCCCCGAGCGTTCACATGAGCGGATCAACCCGGAGGGCTGTCAGATTCTAAGTCATGTCTGAGCAGACATTCTGCAGAGAGGTACAAGGCAGCGATTAATCCCTGTGCTGTTTGACGTGGTGTCTGGTTTTCTTATCAAAAAGAGCTGGAGGGGAAGGGCACACATTATTTTTAGCTTTTTCAGTAAAGCAGAGCATTGCTTTTTCTGCTGCTTTTTGGTGGACAAACCTTGCTGAACTTTAAATGGTGGGCTGGTGCTTTCCCATGCTGTTTCTGGAGGTTGTTTGAGTAGGTCAGTTCTAGATGCTGCCTCAGCAGAAGAAAGGAAAGGAAGTCCCAGAGCTGCTGAGAAACGTCAGCATAACTTAAAACTGTTCTGCTGTCCTGTAATTTTGTTCACTGCTGATGGAGGTTCTTAATTTTCCTGCAGCAAGTCTTTGCCTCTGGGGATGGAGGAAGCTTGCATGGTGACATCCTTTGGGAAAGATGGGTATCTCAGCAGAGCTTGAGCAGAGCAGAGCCCCCGCATTAACCAGCAGTGTGAGGCAGGGCTGTTGGGCTGGGGAAATCCCTGCTGCATTGGAAAATCTGCTCTGCTGTGGTAGGAGCTCTCTGGAGCAGGCATCTTCTGCTTCAGATACAGCTGAGTGTGAGAAGGGAGGTGCAGAAGGTGATGGGGCACCTGACTGAGCACAGTCCTGGGATCATGTTGTTATGAATGCAGGGGCACGCCTTGAAAATTAATTTTGCTGAACCAAACCTTCCTTCCAAGGGAGAGTTAGAGAAGCTCGTTTTCTGTAAATGGTCACAGAAAATGGTGCAAGGTAGCTTGAGTATAGATAGCCTCTAACTACTTACAGGAGTAAAGCTAGCAGAGGTCACACTGATTGAAAGGAAAAACAGGATCAAGTAGCTGCAACTGTGCTGTTATTTGAGTAACTAGTTGATATGCTCTGATTCTGCAAAATGCACACAAAATGGATTTTCTCATGAAAGTTCATGCTTGTATAAGCTTGTGTTGTTATGTGTATGAGGAAAAATACACATGATGACACAAGAAAGATACTGGAGGGGGGCTCTTTATCCAGAAGTGTAGTGATAAGGCAAGGGCTAATGGCTTTAAGCTAAAAGGAGGGAGATGTCAATGAGACTTTTGGAAGATATGCTTAATTTAGAGGGTGGTGGGGCACTGGAACAGGTTGCCCAGAGAAGCTGTGGATACCCATCCCTCAAAAGGGACAGGTTGGATGGGGCTTTGGGCAGCCTGTCCTAGTAGGAGGTGTCCCTGTCCATGGCAGGAGGGGTGGAACTAGGTGATCTTTAAGGTCCCTTCCAACCCAAATCAGTTTATGATTCCATGAAAAAGAGAACTCCTTGTCTGTTTTTGAACCACAGTCAGATTCAGGCTGAGTTTCAAATGAAGATTTTCTAGTGCGTGATATTTTTAATACTGATTTCTTGTTGATGGGAAATAAGTTCACTGCCAATCATTCTGAGAGCGGGAAAGGATAAAAGGAATCTTTGCATGTGCTTTACAGGTAGGTTTTATGCAGCATTCCTCTGAGTGTGTTGTCCCCATGGTGGAAACACACTTGTCTGGTCTCGTCCCAGCAGGGTGAAAAAGGAGGGACCTGCTTTTCTAGGTTTGATCATCTGAAATGTAACAGGACTTCCTGGTGATCCTGCTTTGAAAAACAAAAATGGGAAGTCAGAATAATGGTTTGTAGTTCACTTAAGAAAGAGTGTCACAGTATGGGATAAAACCACTTCCACCTCCTCATGGAGCCACGGGGGATTGTTAGCTGAAATTAATGTGCCTGTGGTTCCGATACTGTCACACGTTCAGGAAAGCAGCTTGACTGCGTGTGAAATACCTGCAAGCTGGTAAATCACCACCTGTGTGAGATAGGTGATGTGGTGTGAGCAAGGTCAGGGGCTAATCCGAAGGTGCTGGGGTCACAGGGTGATGTCAGTGCTGCTGTCTTTGGCTTTGTGTCTTCTCATTTGTTTCAGTTTTTATGCCTAAGCGAGCTGACAGTAGAAATCAAAGAAGGGAACTGGGCATCCCCAACCTCCTTTAGGTGCAAGCTCTACAGGCTTTGCTCTGTGTATGGATCAGAGGTGCCTAGAGGCTGTGTCTGGCCCTGGCATCGCGGGAAGCATGGGTTCAGGCTGCTGCAGCCTGCCTTTAGGTTCCTGAGGGGTGACTGCATTCCTGGTGCTGAAGCTTGTATTCTGCTAGTGCTGCAGCTGGCAAATTAAAGCTAAATCTTAATGAGCCCTGGAGAGGGACCTTCCTCCACATTAGGTGGAGGTGGGCTCGCATTCTGGCTTCACAAGTCACCAATCCGTCCCACCCATGGCTGAAGAGGCTAAAAAAGCACCAGATTTAGAAAGGTATGTGGGAGGCTATATATATCTCTTGGTTTTCCAGCCGATGCACATTATCAGGCTTTTCTCCACAAACACAAGAGTGAGGCATGCAGGAGCAGATTCCCACCTTGGTGTTAATCATTCCTTCAGCAGTGAGTTCAGCCAAGCTGTAATACCTTACATTAATTTCTCTGATTAAAAGAGCTGAATCTGTTTGACCAGAACAACGAAGGCCTGCCTGGAGCTCCTGTCAGTCTTTTGGGTTTAGGTTTTAAGATGCAAATTTTCCAGAAGTCAAGGAGATTGTGTTTAAAAGATTGAAAATCCGAAGATTGTTTTGGTGTGTTGTAGAGAGTTTCTTCTTTTGTGGAGCAGTCTTCAGCCAAGGAAATAAAGGATTGGACTACAGAGGTTCAAAGCTGAAAAAAGGACAGAGTCAAGCCTATACCATTTCTGGGGGTGTGTAGGATTTCTCATTTTAGAGCCAGTGGTTGGTGTGACATTTGGCACAGGTATTGCTCCAGCACCTGTGCCCCATCAGAATGCTTTGGGAGAGTGCCAAAACCAGGTTGGATGGGGCCCTGGGCAACCTGGTCTAATGGGTGGCAACCCTGCCCGCGGTTGGAACTGGATGGTCTTTAAGGTCCTTTCTAACCCAAGCCATTCTATGATTCTGTGAATGCTAGAATGGGATGCTTTCCTGCTGGGCTTTCATGGGAGCTCTCTCTCTCCTTTCAGTTTGAAATAGAGATTCAGAGGATTTCAGAAGCTTATGAGGGCCTGGTCAAGACCACCACTAAGAGGGAGTCTCTGGACAAAGCCATGAGAAACAAACTGGAAGGAGAAATTAGGAGACTTCATGATTTCAACAGGGATCTCCGTGGTATGTTAAATTTGTGTGTTTGCTTTTTTCCACAGCTGACATGGTGCTTCACTTTCCACAAGCTCCAGAGTTCCACGCTTCAGAGGAGTATTTTCACACATTTTAGATAACCTTGAGAAATCAGGCCCTGCTTATTGGCATAAGACAGAACTGCTGTCACTCTGCTGGTTGTAGACAAACCTTCAGGCAAAATATGAAAGACAGCTTTGAATGATGCCTTTGCATTTAGTACTTGCAGCTGTCAGTTTGACTGCCAGTCCCAAAGTCTCATCCAACCTTAGTGAGCTGAACAGCAAGTTCCAGTGTAGACCAACACTGTGCAACCCGTCAATCTCAAAGTTCAGCATCTTCGCAAGCAAGTAGCGAGTATCAAAGGGTATCTCTTTTTAGTACTGAAAACAAATGCAATTGAGAGCATATCCTTTTGAGAATGAAAATGGAGGAGTAACTGTTATTTCCCATCAACAAGAAATCAGTATTAAAGTTCCCTTCTTTGATTTCTACTGTCAGGAGTAACCCATGTAACTGCTGACTGATGGGTTACATGGATACCTCTTCTTGCAATGAGATGCTTTGTATAAGTAGACTCCTACGAGGAGTCTGACTGGTCTGTTTTGTGGAGATAGGTGCCGAAAGGCAGCTGGCAGTGGGACAGGGAAGTCACATCCTTCTTCTAGCTGCCCTTCCAATGGAAAGTCATCCCTGGCTGCAGGATCCCTGTCATGGGAAAGGAGAGGATCCCAAGGATTGGTGTCACCAAGCTGACTGCCTTCCCCCAGAGCATCTAGCAGCACCGCATTCCACCATAGAAAGGTACCCATCTCCCTGCAAAGCTGGGTGAAGTCAGACGGCAAGTGTATTGCACATGTTGGATAGCATGAGAAATGAACTGCTTGGACATATTAGCTGCAGATGGCAGAGGTTTCTCCCCCCCTCCCCCAGCTTCTGTAAGTCTGAACAACACAGCTTCATGGAAGAGGTCAAAGGTCTCATCTTTTATGTATGTGTCAGCCTCCATTTAAACACTCTCCTTCAGAGAGTCTATTTATACTGTGCTGCTGGCACGCATCTTATTTTCTTGGTTGGCCTACAATTTTATATACATATATTTATACTTAAATTATTTCCTGTTTTTTGCAGAACGACTGGAGACAGCCAACAGGCAGCTCGCCAGCAGAGACTTCGATGGGCATGAGGATAAGTCAACAGAGAGCCTTTATGTCACTCAGAGTGAGTACTGTGTTAATCTGTTTTCAAGGTGCATATGTGTACACACCCATGTATATGTACTGAAGTGAAGGTGAATGCTTTGCTATTAATTGTTGTTTTCCTTATGGCTTGGTTCTACTCAACTAATTCATCACATACTCTCATTTAAGCTGCAGACTGGATTGCTTAGAGTGTTTTTTTATCTGAGCTCCAGAATCAGGCGGTGGGAGTTAATGGTATCACAGCTTAGCTTATTTTTGATAAATATTTATCTGAAATTGCTGAGTGTTGCTTGCAGGAATCATCTTTCAAAGTACATAATTTTTAGAGATGCCAAATTCTTCTCTTGGCTGGGAAGAGCAACCTCTTTAGACTTGTCAGTGCCATGGGTTGACTAGCAGGTGGAAGAGCAGAGCTGGGCCTTCATTTTCTCAAAGGACTGCTGAAACAAAGATTTCATGGTTTCTGCTGCCCCTTCTCATCGAATTTTAGGCTTCATTAATGACTGAGCACAGTGCTGCAGCGTGTCCCACCATGTGCTGATGACTCTATGTGACCAAGCAAACCAAAACATGAGCAGTTGGATGCTGTCTGTCACACATCACTTCTTATGTATCCTGAGCACCTGTAGTACGCATTCAGAAGGGCTTGGTTTGACCAAGCTTGCAGTACCTTGTGGGCTTAAATCCTATTAAAGCAAAACCTTGTGTACAGCTCATCCTTCTGTTTTATTTATTGGACCAAGAGCTTTCTTGGAAGATGAGCTGCAACTGCAAGTTGTTAGCTGAGAGCCAGCCATCTCCTCTAACTGTGAGTTATTGACAGCACTCAGTGTGCCTTGCTGCCAGCCCATGTGCAGATGAGCCTCCTCCTAGCTCCCACATGTGCCAATGACACCAGCACAGCAACACTGCTGATAGTTTGGTGCATATGTGCACCAACAGAAGAGAATCTAGTTACCTTTTCTATGACTGTGTTAGCTTTGCTATATTAGCAGATGCTGCCAGAGCATGTAGATACTGCTGTGCATCTAAGTGGTTGGTCTGTTAAGAAAATAGCATTGCTATGTCAGTCTTGTCTTCTTTGGAGTTCAAACAGGGTATGTTGCACAGAGCCAATTGCAGACTGAGGTCTGCTGTCTTCATATAGAGACAGCCTGACAGTATTTACGTGTGATGGTAACAGCAAAGGGAATTAAATCCCCAGAATGCACTGAATTGAGTTGTTTTCCAGCACAGAAAGACGCTCTGTGCTTCTAATGTTAAATATCGAGCAGTAAAACTTTGTGCTGTGCACTCGGCGTATTGCTGCCATCAATCCACAGCTTATGAGCAAATATAGCTTTTTGGATCCTATCACGTAAGACAGGCTGGATGCTTGGAGTTCTCCTGGTCTAGGCCGGAGAGCTCAATGTTACCAATGTGATGCAGAGTGCTTCCAAGAATAGAAAAGTGGGCACATGTAAAGCAGGTTCCTCTTCAGTCGTGTTCTCTGGGCTGCTATGGCACACGGCAGTGAGCTCGATAGCAGGGTATCAGCCTCAAACATTCCTCTGAGGGCTCAGAAGGTTTATGGAAAACAGCTTGAAAACATGACTCTTAACATCCCCAAACCGAAAGCTGCATAGAAAGACTCCAACATCAGCACCTTCCTAAATGTTACAATTTTTAAGCCAGTCTTGTGCTTGTTTTGTTTTTTTTAACCACAGAATTAATACTGTGGTAGAACTCTGCTAATGGGAGAAACATCCTGAAAGATGCCTTGCAGGCATCATTTCTCAGTTCTCTGCAGCACTCTCTGTTAGCAGTGCAGCAGTGCAGCGCAGTTGTGCACTCTGAGATGGGGACAGAAGGTGACAACAGCTCCTATTCTTTGTCATAAGCCACGCTGCATGCCTCAAAGAATTAAGTGCTCAGCATTTGTGTGGAATGAAAAATGCTACTGTTGTATGGGGCACAGTAGAGAACTCATAACCGTTAGTTTCATGGTAATTATGTGATGTTTTTTCAGTTAAAAGGGTTCATTTAAGGAAAGACATGAAGCGGTGACTGGTGAAGGTGTCTGGGCCCATACAGGCAACAGAAGAGCTATAGGCAGGAGGAGACAGATGCTGCGAAAAGGCAGAGACTGAGGATGGTTTCAAAGGCACAGGACAAAAAGAAAGCTTAGGACGTGCATATCGCAGGAAGAATTTGTTTTGGTGGAGTCTGAGAATTTTGTGTATTTTTCTGGGATTTCTGGACTTAGAGCCCCTCTGTCAGAGCAGGGGTTCCTCCAGGGGACTGTTTTCTCAGGTGTCTGAGGCAGATTGGAGTCTGCACCCATCTGAGTTTACCCTGCATGGCTCTGGGCCCATTAGTGGGGATGTGCAGACAGTTTTCATAGTGTCATAGTAAAGCCTTGTGCTTCACGGCAGTGTGCTGTGGATGTGCTGTGCAGTACTTGTGCACATGTCTCCAGCCCCAAAATCCCAGACAAAGAAATATTCCCATCAAATGAACCTAGCCAAAGAAAACGCTCAGTAGATGTTTTTCAGAGTGGTGTTTTGGGCAGACTGAGAGCCCTCAGGTATCAAGATAGGAAATAATCAGTGCAAGTTCCAGGGGCGAGAGAAAGGGAGGCCCTTGCTCTGTTGTTTCACAGCCCTGAGGGGCACACATGGAAGATGGGAAAGCTGCTGCCCTCGTGCCCCCAGAGCAAGGGCACGTGAACAGGGAGCAGGAGCCTGAAGAGAGTGTGTTGTATCAAAAAAATGCATCTGTTCCACATGACTTCCCCCGCCCTCCAAAAGGAAGTGGAATGGAAGACCAGCGACAGTTTTCAACTTGTGAAGGTCAAATTCTCCCTGGCTTCTGCTTCGTGACATAGAATCATAGAAAATTAGAATGCCTTAGGTTGGAAGGAACCTTAAAGCCCACCCAGCTCCAACCCCCTGCCATGGGCTGGTTGCCCCCCACCAGCTCAGGCTGCCCAGGGCCCCATCCAGCCTGGCCTTGAGCACCGCCAAGGATGGAGCACCACAGCTTCACTGCCACATGCAAGTGGCAATGCCCAAGCTGTAAATCAAAGCACATTTAAGCTGCTCAGGTTACTCCTGTGGGGAAAGGAAAGCCACCATAACACTGATGATTATGTAGTGTCTTTTTCTGATAATGGAGGACAGAGCTTAAACTTTTATGTGCCCCATAGGTCGGTGACCGCGAGTAACCACATACTGAATCACTTGTTAAGTACATTAAAATTCATCATAATTATTAATTCCAGCAAAAAATCCCTATTAATCACCATATGAGAAAACTAATCCAGGGACTTCAACTCCCTAGAGCATCAACTCCTACAGCTTCTCAGCCTTTCCTCGATCTTTACATGGCTGAAATTTGCAAGAGCTGCCAGGAACGTGCCATTTATGAGCAAAACTGCAGCAGGATTATCTTGTAGCAAGCTCCTCTGGCATTTGGCCAGGATGCAAGGGTTAATGCAGCCTTGAGAAGTGTGGGGGGAACCTGTGCTGTCTCATTTTCTGCAGCACGGGAGCCCAGGCTGTACAAACACAGCTGCATTCCTGGTGTGCACACAACAGCCAGGGCACAGCCTGCTCCACGAGGAGCTGCTCTTTGCAGAGGTGTTTGGGGTGAGTGTACAGAGAGGCTTCATCCTCCCCATCCTGGATGCTGGATGACTCATTTGTGCTATTGCTTTTCAGAAATGTTGTTTTGAGAGTGAGCCTTTGGTTTTCCCTCCCATTAAATACATTGCCTGATAAATCTTGGGAGGCCATTCTTATCTTCTTTTTATTTTTGTTTTGTGTGGGATTTTTTTCAGTTTTCTCACTGGGACTTGACAGTGAGAACAGAAAGAAATGCTTCATTTCCCAGTTCTGCTTTGCAGCTTCATGCTTGGCTTGGCTCAGACTATCACTACCAAGCTGCAGAGGGCAGAGGGACAGATGAACATTGGCTGTGCTGCTTCTCTGGACCTGACAAGCCTGGTCAAAGTCTGGACCTGGCAACATGGCCCTGGTTAATGTGTGAAGAATCTACTGAAGCTATGAAAAGCCTCCTTCTGTATAGCCGAACTTAGTGAGTGGGATCTGTTCATTCATTCATTCTACATATTTTTGGGATGAAAACCACTGATGTCTTTGGAATGGGCAAGAAGTTCCTGTCCTCATTTCAGATTTTGCCTGTCCTTCTGCTGGTCGCTGCAGGTGGAGTCACAGGGCCACCAGAGTCTTGATGGAAGTAGATGAGCAGAAGAGGCAGCTCTGGTGCCCCAGCCCATCCTGGTGAATCAGCCAGATCTAGGGGGACTGGCAACTGCTGCTGTCATATAGGCCCATACCTGTGGATGTCAGGCAGTGGAGCTCCTCCTCCTCACACTTGCCATACTGGGAGTTGCAAGACTGATAGGAGGCTTAATAAGTCTCACAGGTTTTGCTCAAGAAAGTCATGGTCACTGGAGCACCTTTGGAATTAACAGCTGCGAGCAAAGAGTGATCATGGAGAAATAGAAACCTGTGTACGAGAGATTGTTGGAAACACCTCAAGGAATGTGGTATGTGAGGGATTCCTGTTTTCAGCAAATCTCTTGCGGGCAAATTCTGTTCTCACTGCTGTCATTTGATATAATTTCTTCCGCCAGCAGCGGTCATTCCACAGGAACAGGGAGTGTCCTTAAAGGCTGCCAGTGTCACTGCTTTGCAGTATCACAGCAAGGAGAAAAACAGCTTGAGGCATACTGATATGGTTGCTAAATTAGGCAGATCAGTTGATATTTAGATATGATATAATGTTTAGGTATGGGTAGCTTTGAGGGCACTCATTCAACTGATGTAAGTAAATAAAAACATTTCTCTTTTTTTTTTTCAAGACTGATGTGATCAAAAACTTTTGTTAAAGCATGAGGTCTGCATGCAGAACCATGTCAAAGGCCTTACTGAAGTCCAAACAGATGACATTAATGGCTCTTCCCTTGTCCACTGACGCAGTTACGCCGTCATAGAAGGCCACTATTAATGGGATGTGGCAGTGACCCATTAGAAAACAGAAATAGTTACCCAACAGCTGGAGTCTGTTGGGTAAAAATTGCATGCCAAAATGGACGGGATATGCACAGTGTAGTACAGTAAAACTAATTATTTTTTTACTTACAAGGATGCCCTGTGTGTATGTGAGAACTTGAGGTATATTCAGTAAAGTCCTTTCTAACTAAAAGTTAACACAGTACAGGAAAGGGCTGTTAAGTAAATTTTTCTTGCCAGCTTTCCAGCGGGTTCAGCAGTCATTATGTACACAGCATGATCTTATTCTCATTTTAGGGGAGGGAATAGAAAACTTACTTGGAGTGCTTTGGATGAGGGTTGTAAGTCTGTGTCTCAGGTCCTGATGTTGTGCACACTGTCCTCATATAACAGATTTCAAGCTCAGAGCACAACAAACGTGGCCCTAGCATGAGATGCTGGAATGCCGCAAGACTGAAATGACATTTGCCTTCTGGCTTCCTCACCCCCTAATGAAATGATCATTTTCCCAGATTCACACTTCCACACAGTAGATAGTAATGTTTCTTCTGGTGAATCAGACCAAAGTAAATGCGTTGAATGATGAGGCCTGTGTCAGATTTAAAATTCCTGGCCAATGTGGGAAGTCAAAAGCCATATCCTGCTCAGATGGCTCCCAGTGCTGGTCAGCAAAGTAGAGTGCCCAGCAGTCTCAATGCTATGCTCGCAGGCTCTGCAGAGGCTGGTGTGGCTGTGTTGCTTCAGGGTCTGTTTTTGTTGAGTGCTGTATTTCTCCTTTTAGGACAGAGAGGTGGCCAGATGGGTTTGGGCTCACCTGAGCCATTCGTGCCTTCCTCCACATGGCTCAGCTCATATTCATCTCCCCTCACTGCAGACACCTACGAGGAGGGAGTAAATTGATGCTGTTCATATCCTGCTTATAATTAAGGAAGAATAAGGTCCTTAAAGGGGCGGTTCATTTCTGAAACAAGCCATGTGAGGTGTACCTAAAGGGAGCCTATAAACAGGAGGGAATTCAACTCTTTGAAAGGGTAGATAATAGCAGGACAAGGGGAAATGGTTTTAAGTTGAGGGAGGAAGATTTAGTTTGGATGTCAGGGGGAAGTTCTTTACTATAAGAGTGGTGAGGTGCTGGAACAGGCTGCCCAGAGAGGTTGTGGATGCCCAGTCCCTGGAGGTGTTCAAGGCCAGGTTGGATGGGGCCCTGGGCAGCCTGGTCTAGTTTTAAATGGGGAGGTTGGTGGCCTTGCCTGGCAGGGGGGTTGGAGATTCATGATATTTAAGGTCCTTTCCAACCCAGGCCATTCTGTGATTCCTGTCCCTCCTCAGTGACTAGGTGGGGAGGTGGCTGGAGGGCCTTCGTGGCTTGAGTGTCTCTGCTGGGGTGGGACTGGATGTTAGAGGCAGATCTTCCACAGTTTGATGGTTTTGGAGCAACTTTTTGCTTCAGTTAAAAGACAACGCATTTTGTAATACTGTGTTTAAAAAAGTCAAAAGTCAAAACAAAGTTTAATTGGTGCCAAATTAATTTTTGGAGAAAATATTCTTTCTTGGAGGCTTTCCAAATGCTCTATTTTTGCCATGATTCAGAACGAAGGCCAGATTTTGAAATCTCAGATTTCACTGAATGAAACTTCCATCCCCTGCTCCCTCTCCTTGTTAACTGTTTGCAGTCTGACACTGGAGACCCAGCAGTCAGACTGTGACATTTGTATTCCCTGAAATGGTTTCTCAGTGCTGTCAGAGCAGACATAGATCACAGAATCATAGAATAGCTTAGGTTGGAGGGGACCTTAAAGATCACCCAGTTCCAACCCCCTACTGTGGGCTGCTTCCCCCCACCAGCTCAGGCTGCCCAGTGCCCCATCCATCCTGGCCTTAAGCATCTCCAGGGATGGGGCACCACAGCTCTCTGGGCAGCCTGTGCTGGGGCCTCACTGCCCTCTAAGTAAAGAATTTCTCCCTATAGATGGAGCTGAGCTTTTCAGCATGTAGGTTGTCAGCAAAATTGATGATGAGTTTTGTTGCTGAAGGAAAATTGCGAGCAGAGCTGACTGAACTTAGCTTTATTTTTTAATGTCATTTTAAATCGTATCCACAACGTTCTTGTCTTTCTTCCAGACAAGGAACACTTGAAGGAGAAGGAGAAGCTGGAGATGGAGCTGGCAGCCATGCGCTCTGCCAATGAGGATCAGCGGAGGCACATTGAAATCCTCGACCAGGCCCTAAACAATGCTCAAGCCAAGGTCATCAAACTGGAAGAGGAGGTGAGGCATAGGCATCATTGCTCTGCTCTGATGCTAATGGTAGCTTGCAGATAAGACTTGCTCCATCCCAGTCCTGAATCTATTCTGACCATGGTGTGGCACATATTCCTGCTCCCATGCGCTGTCCGTCCAGCAGAGAAAATGCATAGCTGTACTACACTGAGCCAGGAAAGCTATTAAAGGAGACCACAACCAGAGATGTTTTCTGCGCAGAGCTTTCAACATGTAACCAGGAGCATCACTAAACTGGAATAGTTGATGGCTGAGATATTGGTAGGACTTAGTAGAAACATCAGACAAAAAGCTGACTCACTGTTTCAGAACTGTGATATAAGCATGTGATGCTGGTACATCCTGTATCTCCTCAGAGAATTCCAGGAGTGCACTGCAGCACAGCAGTCTAGGGCTTGGCAACTTTGCATGTTAATTGTGGTGTTCAGAGAATGAGCTGATCTGGCTACAGGCAAAAGCTCTAGGATTTAGAGCTACAGTATTCATCTGAGAGCTGAAAAAACCTGTTGTACCACAAGGCTCCTGAAGTGTCATCTATGCAAAACCCCCAAGGCATTCTTAAAAATGGTCGTGTAAGCCCAATAGTGAAAATCAATATTCAAGCAAGAACAAAGGGCTCTTCAAACCGGCAAATACAGAACAACATCTAGTAGCTGGATCTGAAGCTAAGCAAGTTCAGAATGGAAATAATGCTCAGTTTTAGCCATAACCAAGAGTGATGTCAGTTCTCTGTTACTGGGGATCAATAAATCTCAATTTATTGTGTTCCTTATGGACCTTCAATGAGCAGTTGCAAATAATAGTTAGCTGGAAGCCTGTGTGCTCTGGCAGATAAGACAGCACTGTTGTAATAGGACTTTTTGACCCTGAAATATCAGGCCCTGGGACCAACAAAGAGGGAAGATGTTTTATGGGGAATAAAATAAAAAGTCTTGACTGTCTGAGCAGGCACCATCAGTGAGGGGAAGGATGCTCACCTAGCACAGACTACTGGCATGGTCTTGGGCAGGTCTGTTCCCTTTGGTGCCTCATTTCCCAACTGCACTCTCCCAGAGGCTGGCCTGGGGATGAATCTGCAGGAGCCTTCCGGATGTCTTGTGAGGGGTGGGCAAGGTCTGTTTTCACATACTTGCAAGTAACTTGATGCAGTTCAAGGCAGACCCTCATTTAGGCTAATTAATGATTACTCACAACCTGGTGGTTTTCAAGTACTGAAGGTGAATGCTATACCGTTCCTGACCACTAGACCGTTCTGACTTCTTGTTTGAAAACATTTTTAAAACTCTGTTGCCTCTGGCAAATACACTCAGCAGCAGGAAGAGGATCCCATTAAGTTTAAGTGCTCCTTTGTTAAACTGCTCATCTTCCCAGTGTATTTAGGGCAGTCCCTTTGGGATGGCTGCAGGAGCTAGTGTAGCTTTAATCTGTCCATTATTCACTTGATACTGTTTGCCTTAAAGGTAACCAGAGGTTTTCTATTTACATTTTCTTATAAAGTGGCTGAATAAACAAATGCTTTAGGTAGCAACTCCTGCTCCTGCAATTACACAGGGAATGGGAAGAAACATGTTTAGTTTCTGGCTGCTCCACAGACTGTCAGTGTGATACTGGCAGGTACTACCAACTTGCTGATCACACACTGGTGAAGGCAGCAGAAGCATAAACACAGATTTCCAGGCAGGTGGTGTAAGAAGCTATCCTTAACCTGTAAATACATTTGCAGTCTTAAGGCTCTGTGTCTAAAAGCTTTGCAGTTGCCAGTTCCTAGCTTAGCCATCCAAGAAAAATATGCCTTTGCTGGATGGGAATTACAAGTTAAACTGAGAGAGGACAAACGTTCCTGTCTAGAGATCTGGTAAGGTCCTACATGTTAGGTGTTCCTCAAGAGATGACCTTCTGCTCAAGGTGGGTTAGATATTGCAGAGGTGGTAACCTTCTGCCCAGGCCGTGTTAGGTGTTACTGAGGTGATAACCTCAAGCCTGGGGCATAGTAGGTGTTACAGAGGTGATAACCTCATGGCTGGGGCATGTTAGGTGTTACAGAGGTGGTAACCCACGTGCCCCAGGGCATGTTAGATCCAAGGGCTGACAGTGAATGAGCATGAATGTGATGCAACCACATTCCCCAGAGTTAGTCAGAGCCCTCAGCCTCAGCAAACCCACGTTAACCTAGTAGTGCTTAAGTGGTTTTCATTCTAGGAGGAGTTAAATAAGCTTACTCGCAGCTGCTGTGGTTTCATTGCAGTGCAGTGTCAAGCAGCTTGGGCACTGCATGGTTAAACTGTGACTGTCAGCATGTACCCAAACTCCTCATCCCACTTTTGGCCTGTTCCATCACTAAAAGAGACCACCTTTTTAACGATCTCCACTTCTTGGAGCTCAGTTTGACCCATATGCAAACCAGATGATCCTAAAGTTTTGAGTCTTCATCTCAAACCAGGTATTCTTATTATAATTTGAGATACACTGAAAGAAACAAAAAATCACTCCCATAAAAATGATGATTATTATTGAGTTCTACCTCATGCACTGCTTTGTTAAATCCACATAGATTTCTTGTAGCACCAAAATGTAATTGAGTTTAAAAGCTTTTCAAATCAAGGCTTGAGAAATAAGCAGCAGCTACTAAGTTGAATTAACATAATATGCTATGTAAATCTACGTTATCCTGAGTGCTTTTGCTAGTAGAAGGATTTAATTCAAAAGTATGTAGGTGGTATTATCACCACATGTCATTTAGACACTGCTGCTGGAATTGTGTCAGAAAAACGACTGAATAATTGGAGAGGGGTCAGGAAAGAGCCACAGAATTTATTAGAAGCCCAGAAGATGTTCTTTGCTGTGAACAATTAAAGTTAAGAGATGGCTGAGCTTGAGTCCATGCACATGAAGATTAAGAAGAGATTGCTGTCAGCCAGATTAAACATCGCTTTTTAATATAAGATGAAATAATAAGATGCAGTGTTTGGGAGATAAAGCGGAGCAAATCAGGCCAGGAGGAAGGAGTTAGAGTCATTAACATGGAAACAACCTACATAGCGAGTCAGTGAATCCTCCATCTCTTACAGTCTTTAACTCAAATCCGTAGATTTTCTCCAGTCACTGTTCTGTAACTCAAACCAGAGTTCAGTTCCCAGAGCAGATATTTTTCCATAAGACCCACTAGTCTCTACTCAGACTTTTTTGCTTCATGGAGACGAGGTTTGGATCAGCCCCTTTTGGCCTTAGCTCTTCTTCATCTTTATTTTCCTAACCACTGGGACAAGGGCAGCATTCAGACAAGTTTGCTGATCTTGTGAATACGTGAATTGTTTCATTAAATGCTTCTTGCTCTAGTAGATCACACTTTGGAAGCAGAACAAGAAGTAATTTGCTTAAATTGCAAAAGAAAAAGCCAGATTAGGCACTAGGGTAAAAGTTTTCAAGCAGCAAAGAAAAATAGGTCAGGAAGTAGTTTGCAGGGGAAGGTTGTGGTGTCCCTGTTCCTGGGGGGTTTGCAAATAGATTATGCACACACCCACCAGGTTTTCATCAGTCACAGAATTGTAGGGGTTGGAAGGGACCTCTGGAGATCATTGGGTCCGGCCCCCTGCTCAAGCAGGTTTGCTACAGCAGGTTGCACAGGTAGGCCTCCTGGTGGGTCTTGAGTATCTCCATAGAAGGAGACTCTACAGCCTCTCTGGGCAGCCTGTTCCAGTGCTCTGTCAGCCTCACAGTAAAGAAGTTCTTTCCCGTGTTTGTATGGAACTTCCTGTGTTCCAGTTTGTGCCTGTTGCTCCTTGTCCTGTCACTGAGCACCACTGAAAAGAACCTGGCCCCACTGAGAAGAGCTCAGGACTATCCATTTAATTCCTGCCCTTTAGGTATTTATAAGCATCGATAAGATCCTCTCTCGGGCTTCTCCAGGCTGAACAGTCTCATTTCTCTCGGCCTCTTCTCCTCATAAGAGAGATGCTCCAGACCCCTCTTCATCTTTGTGGCCCTCTGCTGGACTCTGTCCAGCAGTTCCCTGTCTTTCTTGAACTGGGGAGCCCAGAACTGGACACAGTACCCCCGATGTGGCCTCACCAGGGCAGAGTAGAAGGGGAGGATCACTTCCCTCAACCTGCTGGCCACACTTCTTTTGCTGAAGCCCAGGATCCCATTGGCCTTCTTGGCTACAAAGGCACGCTGCTGGCTCATGGCCAACCTGTGGTCCACCAGGGCATCCAAGTCCTTCTCTGCAGATCTCCTCTCTATCAGGTCAGCTCCTAACCTCTACTGATACATGTGGTTATTCCTCCCCGGGTGTAGGACTGTACACTTGCCCTTGTTGAAGCTTATCAGGTTCCCCTCCACCCAGCTCTCCAGCCTGTGACTTAGGTGGAGTTGATCCTACCTGGGAGCAGGAGGATGGACTGGTACCTGCTGAGGTGACTTCCAGCCATTTTTGCTTTGAGTCTGTGACTCCGCGAGGCAGTGGAGCTTAGAATCATGTGTTTCTGATTACAGCCTTCCTCCCTCACAGATGTGTACTCAACTAGCAAGCCCATTAATTTCAATGACAGCGCGTTGTGCTTTGATTCTTAAGTGCACGTGGATGAAATATTTCTTACAAATCTGCAGACAGGATGAAAAAAACTCAGATTTGGCTCAAGAACTTTCCTCTAAGTTTATGAATGTGGGAACTGTCTTGTTGCATATCTCTAACAAAATTGATTACTAAGGCAGTAAACATGTGCTTGGCCTCACCCACACACACAAAGGAGCACTCATGCATAAGTGTGTGAACCCTGAGCCCTAAAGGGCTGCTGCAAGGCCAAATTCTGGCTGATGTGGTATAGATCCTGCTCAGCACCCAGCAGGATGTGGGGACAGGGATGAGGGTTGGGAGCCCACGTCAGCTCTTGGATCCATGCTCACACAGCTAGGAGGTGGCACGGGCACTCTTCTACTTGCAAAATAGAATATTCACTAAGAAGCCACCAGTGTGTCTATTTTGCAGTCATCAGCTCCCAAGGAATTCAGTCTTCCTACTGCTGCCAAACACGAGTGGGGATTATAATCTCAATGCTTTTCTGCAGTTTGTGGGAGCTGTGAGCATTAGCCCAGATTACAGCAGGGCTAGGGAGGTCACGCTGCGGGTTGCTGGTTCTGGATGGGAAGCCAGAACTTTGTTTCAACCAATTTTGCTTTCACTATGAGCAGTTTCACTCCATCTGTGACCTGAATGGATTTGGGATGGTGGAAGATGAATTTCAAGAAAAATCAATTTTATTATCACTGTAATTTGTGGGAGGAAACCTAAGCAAATCCAGCATCATACAAGGAAAAAAGTGTCTGTTGGAACTCACATTGTAGTTCAGTAGCAATTTAAGTATTTAAAAAAAAGATAGGCTCCAGAATGTCATCCTGGCTCTCAGTACCTACAGTCTCTTATATATCTAGTAGTTCACCAGCGTCAGTGAGGGTGAGTGCATTTTTCTGCCTCCTGTCTTGCTTCTGAAAAGCTTCAGGTCCCAAACAAGTGCACTAATAAATGAGAGCAGAAGCCCCAGATGGGATCATGGTTGTTGTAGTAATGACCCCAAGCCCCCCCGGGCTACAGATGGGTCCGACTGGTGATGGCAAAGCCCGTCTCACCAAATCAGAGGTTTAAATCAAGCTTCAAGCTTGAAGCTACAATCCCCCAAAACTTTCAGTATCAGCGACGAAATTCATGACAGAAAGCTGGGGGAGAAGGGGAGAACCAACGCTTCCCGAAGCTGGAACAGGTTGCCCAGAGACGCTGTGGATGCCCCATCCCTGGAGATGTTCAAAGTTGGAAGAGGCTTTGAGCAGCCTGATCTATTGACAGCTGTCACTGCCCATGGCAGAGGCTTGGGCTAGGTGATCTTTGAAGGTCCTTCTACCCCAGACCAACCTATGGTTCCTCCAATTTGGGATCAGGCTGGATAGTGGGAAAAATTTCTCTGCCCGGGGCAGTGGTGGAGTCACTGTCCCTGGAGATGTTCAAGAAACATGTAAATGTGGCACTGAGGGACATGGTTAGTGGGCATGGTGGGGATGGGTTGGTGGTTGGACTAGGTGATCCTAGAGGTCTTTTCCAACCTTAATGGTTCTATGATTCTGTTCTGTCCCTGCAGCTGCGTAGGAAGCAGGCCTATGTGGAGAAGGTGGAGAAGCTGCAGCAGGCGCTGACACAACTTCAGGCTGCCTGTGAGAAGAGGGAGCAGATGGAGCGGCGGCTGCGCACACGCCTGGAGCGGGAGCTGGACTCACTGCGCATGCAGCAGGTGAGGCAGGGATAGCCTGTGAGGGACTCAGTGTGGAGCCTTCTCACAGCCCCAGTGAGAATCACTTGCTTTAGGGCTGGGATTGCCTGCTAGGCTTTCCCTTTGAGCCCCTGGTTTCCAATGGGTGATTGCTGAGCTCTGCTGTGGGGCTGCCAGAGGTGGCTTGTATCTTATGCACAGTTACTCTTTTGAGTGGGTACCGTGGGCTCTTACTGTCTCCCCCATCCCCAAGATCCCAGGTGCAGCTATCTGTGAAAAGGGGGAAAAAAAGCATGAGGAGGTTGCAGGGAGGATTTCCAGTTCACAGCCAGCACCAATACTTGGGTACTGGCTTTAGTGTAGAGTGAGTAGATGCACAGCATTTATCAAACCTCTGCCTGGGTAAAAAGACAGCAACATAAGCAAGGCTGATGCTGCTGTAACTCCTGAAAGGCTCACTCCTATATCTGTCAAGAAACACATCTGTTACAACAACCTTGCCTGGGGAGGTTGCAAACAGATTATACAGACATCCTCTGGGTTTTCACAGAATCTTGGAATTGTATGTTGTATTCCAGTAGCTCTTCTCAATTGCTTCTTAGCCTGCTCTTCTCTGACTTAAAAAATAAATCACTCAGGGATATAACATGCTGATGCTGGTGGAAAGGAAAGATCATTTGAGAAAAATACATTGAAGTGAAGGTAAAACTGGAACTAGAAAAGGCTTTGTTGGCTGGGACAGGACAAATGGATAGATCAGGTAACTGGGATGGACTCCCACCCAAGTCCTTGCTGTGGGAGCTCTGGCTGTGTCTATGATTTTGCCAGAAAAATTCCTCTGTAACTTACTTTCTTCATGGCTTTTTTTGGAACTGCAATTAGCAACTGCATTTTAGGTTGCCATAGCTCCCGCATGCCCACACCAGTCCTCTTTAAGGAATTTGAAGAAGAAAGATTTCACATCTCTTGTGACTTCACATCTCTTGTGGGATATTTTTTACTATTAATTTTTATACTTCTTGCTTTATGAGACACAGCATTGCAACAAATCACAGTATTTGCCGTGATGCCCCAATGTTTTCACTCACAGCTGTCTCTCTTAGCAGAGTTACATCTACTGAAATCGTTTCTCATCACAGAGGAAAAGAGCTTTTTTCTCCTCTTCACCAGCCAGCAGAGATGTGGCACACAAGGAGACAGTGAGCCAGAGTCTCTTCTGCTCCTTGACCCAAATGAGTCCAAACAGCATATTGTCATTGTCATTGATGATGGGACCAAAAAAAGAAAGAACCTTTTGACTTAGCCTTGCAGGCTGAGCATGCAGGGCTGGCAGATGTTTTGACTGGGAGTGAAGCACCCCAGGGCTCTGTTTTACAGACCAGAAGTGTGCTTCCAAAACATTGCCTTCCTGCCGGGGGTCTGACAGTATCTGAGTGCACTGGCTGGTTTGCAGAAGTGGTCGCAGCAGTTGCTCCTAAGGGTCATTCCCTACTGCACTATTCCAGAAAGTATCTTCCAAATATGTCATTGCTACATCAAAACCAAAAGCTGCAGTCTTGCCCTGCTATCTCTTCTTTCCTCTAACCAGGAGATAAATGTCTATAAGGAAGAGCTGAACATGATTTCCCCCTTAGCATAATACTGTGCTCTGTGAACTATAACAAACTGCTTTTTTATTAAAAAAACTCACCATTTATTTATACTGACTTCTGACAGAGCTTTGTGCCCGTCCTCCCAGTATGGGCTCATCCTACCCAGCCTCTGAGCTCTGATCTTATTGAATCATAGAATGGTTTGGGTTGGAAGGGACCTTAAAGCTCATCCAATTCCAACCCCCTGCCATGGGCTGGTTGCCCCCCATCAGCTCAGGCTGCTCAGGGTCCATCCAACCTGGCCTGGAGCACCTCCAGGGATGGGGCACCACTGCTTCTCTGGCTCACCACCCTCTGAATAAAGAATTTTTTTCCTAACATCTAACCTATATTTCTCCTCTTTTAGTTTCAAGCCATTCCCCCTTGTCCTACCACTATCAGACCACGTAAAAAGTCAGTTCCACTCCCGTTTATAAGCTCCCTTCAAGTACTAGAAGGCCGCAATGACGTCTCCCCAGAGCCTTCTCTTCTGCCCCACCTCCACCAAGGAGCTCAGAGCAGCTTTACTTGCAGCTTGGGTGCTGTAATTAAGTGCCTGTAACAGAGCAAGATAAACCTGCGTAGATCAGCGTAAATCCAAAGGGTCAGTGCTCTTCCACATCCATGGCTGTATGTCTGCCTCCTGTGGAACCACCTCACAGCCTCTGGGGATCTTCTGCCCATGTGGGTGGAAAGTCACCTGCTGCCCCCACAAAGCATCTCCAGGGACTGTTAGACTGGGATGTGCCAGCAGAGGCAGGCAAGAAGAATGTCTTTCAAAGATTTATTGCTTTTTTTCCCTACCTTTTCTGTTGGTTTGGTGCATCCCACAAAATCCCTGTGCATCAAGGGATCTGGCACCCTGGCAGCCTGCCCAGCCTCCTGCAATCCAGTGAGGGGCAGGATTTCTCTGCCCCTGCAGGTGGCTCAGCACAGCCCCCATGGTGCTGGGGCTAATGCAAGGCTGAGCTGTCCATATGGAGAATAAGGGCTGGTAGCTCCTGTGCTTATCAGGTGGTGGTCCTGTCCTGTTTGAATGGTGCTGTGTGGAGCCGGGAGTTGGACTCGATGATCCTTATGGGTCCCTTCCAACTCGGGATATCCTGTGATTCTGTGACCTGTGGCTGTTTGCTCCGGCAGAGGCAGGGCAGCTTCCAGCCGAGCAGCCTCCCCGAGCACAACGCGCCGGCACTGATGGAGCTGGTGCGGGAGAAGGAGGAGCGGATCCTGGCCCTGGAAGCCGACATGACCAAGTGGGAGCAGAAGTACCTGGAGGAGAGCACCATCAGGCACTTTGCTATGAATGCTGCAGCCACGGCTGCAACGGAGAGGTGAGATGGTGTTGCTGTGAGCAGGCAGCTCTATTTGCAGCAGAAACTGTTGGGGAGGAATAAGGAATGGGTATTTCCTCAAGGCTGGATTTTGCTTTGCCTTTCCATGCTGTTTCTCCAGCGGAGTTAATACGTCTCTCAATGAGGTGACACCTGTAAAATACAACACTCAGTTAAAGACAGAATTTACCCTTTTGGCCATGTCCAAAAGTTTACCAAACTCAGGCACCAAGCTCAAGCCAAACTTGGGATGCCAAGTTACACAGCACAGATAAGGTTATCCACAGGTTATGCACAGCACACAGCTGGAGCTGCTGGTATCAGCTGCATCCAGCCCACGTTCTGCTGCCTGTTTCTATAACCTCATTTTATAACCTGTAACAAGGGAAGCATTGTGGCCTAAGTCCCCTGTTTCACTACTCCATTAAGCTTCAAATTAAAAAGGTTCTCCTAACATCTAAACTAAACCTCTTGGCTGCAGATTGCTTCAGTTTATTCTTGTCCTTCTCAGGTGTGCATGATGAATAACAGGTCACTGGCAGCATTGTAACAGCCTCTTAAATGTTGGAAGACACACATCCCCTGGTGTATCTTCCTGGCCTGAACTAAACTGGCTTCCTCCAGCCATCCCTCATACATCGTGTAGGAACCCCTTCCCATTCCCAGTGCTTTTGTTTGGGTAGTCTCCAGTTTGTCTGTCGATTGTGCCCCAGAGTGCACAATGTGTTGTAGCAAAGTCTCCAGCAATGATGGGCCAGGATAATTAATGTCTCACCCCAGTTTCTTTAGTGCCAAATCCCCCAAATACATCCTAAGATGAGATTTGCCCTGTTAAATACGGCTGTGTGCTAATCTCAGTACATCGTACATTCCTTTTGTGCTTCAGTGTTTTCTGTGCTGTTTTTCACCTTTCTAAGCGTGCGGTTTTGCTTCTCATTCACGGTGCAGCCTTGGTGACTTTGGGACTGTTTCCCTGGTGGATGAGTCAGTCCTCTTGATGTCTCACCCCATCCTCCAGGATGGCTGTTAATCTCACAGGGCTCAGCTGTGATTTTAGCATTGGTCCCAGTTATTAACACCAGTAACGACTAACCCAGATCCGAGGGTACACCACAGCAAGACAACCAATAGCCATCCAATTTAACAGTCAGTCATCACTCTTCAAACGTGAGATTTGGGGTTTTTTTTGCAAGCACCAACCTCACTTGCAAAACCCATCCTCACGGACCATAGGGCACAGCTGACTGTGTCCCATCACTTTGCCAGGGATGCCTCGGTCCCCAGCCACTCACACAATGGCAGCTATGGCGAGAGCACGCTGGAGGCGCGGGGCTGGCAGGAGGAGGAGGAGATCGTGCAGGCCAACCGGCGCTGCCAGGACATGGAGTACACGTAAGGGACTGCCACGCTGTGGGGCTGGGGCTGGGGTCACCCCACCGGGCTCCTCCCCTTGGGTGGGGTGGGGTGTTGGGAAGGGGGATCAGGATGCCCTTTGGTTCCTCGCTGCCGTTAGATAACTCCCTCCCTACTTGCACCAAAGCCTTGCACCCAAACCGACCTTCTTGAAAAACTGAGGTTGTTCCAATATTAAAAGTAGGTTGGCATGCAAAGAAGCTAAATGCTTGCTTAATCTCAGTGAAAATCCCCCTCTGGAAACAAGAGCATCTCGTTGTAAAAGCTGAAGTTGTAATCCCACTCCTACATAATCAGCAAGGCGAGCATCTGCTCTCCTTAGTTGCCTGCTTGTTGCTCTTTCTGGATACACTCAGTTGTGCATATCCATGTTGGGTGGCATTCACGTGGCATTTAGCAACAAGCCTGTAAAATTTAGCCCCCCCAAAGACCCCTAAGTATATATATTTACCATCAGTAGAAGGTATAATATACACTTTTTTGAACACAGTAACATTCAAAGGCACTTCTCCATTTTCAGCACACATTTTCAGTGGAGATGTGGCTGTGTAGATAAATGGGTGCTAGAGCATGGGGCTGCACTTGTCATCCAGGCTATTCTTTGGAGAAAAGGGGTCAGCTGATGAGTAAAGATCCCTTGGGAGTGCCTGGGGATGTCTGTAGGTTTTTAATGAAAAATCACTTGAAATCTGTCCTTCGTTTTTGGCTTTCCCACAGAATGACAAGTCTGCAGACAGTTTTATAGAACAACGTATGTGTTGCTTGTGGAAAGTGCAGATGGTTGTTTCTATTGGGTTTGGTTTCTGTTTTCCATCCATACATGCAAGTTAACCCTGCTTCTAGTGAAGCCATGGAGTTTTGCTAATGGCTTCATGAAGGATAAATTAGGATCTTGTGATGTTTTCATTGCAAATTAGACATCTGACTACGAAAACTAAAGGCATCTTACTGTCTGTCTCCCTTGTATGTGTAAGTTTTTCAGATGTGGCATTTCAGCTTTCACTGCTCCACAGAATGTATTTCATTTGACCGTATGTTGTACATCAGCAAAGACACAGTATGATTTGTTGTTAGTAATTCCTGGAGAGAATTCTTAGATAACTTCTTCTATGGTCTTTGGGGTCCCAGCTTTGCGTACCAAAGACAGATGGTTTCTGCAGGGCTTAGTGGGATCCAGGAGCCCAGCCCAGCTGCTACAGGCACCGAAGGGAGCTCCTTCAGTCACTTCAGCAACAAATCTTTCCTCCAGCTGCCAACAGACCTGAATTACGAGGTTAACTCAGGATTTTCATTCAGATAATGCTGAGGCAAACCCCTCCCTGTGGCAGTCTGCCAAGTGAGGGATTCCGCATTTGGCGGCAGTGGGGGAATGTTGCCTGTGTTTTTGTGTTATTTCAGCGAAGGTAGCAATCCACAGCACAGTCAGGATATTGCTCTCATTGCTCCCCCCCCGTGTTGGTAAAGCCATAGCAATAGGTGAGTTCATCTAATCTTGCAAAATAAACCGTCTGGGGTTAATAGCCAGAAGTGCTCCCTGTTTCAGGCTGCATAGTTATCCCTTAGAAGCCCTGCAGGGAGCTTCCTCACCTGGGTCACATAAAAGCAGAGATGACAGAGCAGCAGGGCATGTACCTAGGGACCAGTCCCGCTACCCTAGGCTGCAGATTGCTGCCCATATAAACTTGTTTTCCATCCCTGTAAGCACAGCATTTATATTTTGGCAGGATAAAGAATCTCCACGCAAAAATAATTGAGAAGGATGCCATGATCAAGGTCCTTCAGCAGCGCTCACGGAAGGATCCCGGCAAAGCTGACAGCGCCAGCCTGCGCCCCGCTCGCTCCGTGCCCTCCATTGCCGCCGCTGCGGGCACGCACTCACGCCAGACCTCACTCACCAGCAGCCAGACCACCGAGGAGAAGAAAGAGGAGAAGATCTGGAAGGGAAGCATAGGTGAGTTGTGATTTTGGTTAAGCTTTGGCAAGTCCATCGCTTCATAGAATCATAGAATCGTAAAGATTGGAAAAGACCTCTAAGATCACTTGGTCCAACCCCAGCTTACCCCCCCCATGCCCACTCACCACGTCCCTCAGTGCCACATCTCCACAGTTCTTGGACACCTCCAGGGATGGTGACTGCACCACCTCCCTGGGCAGCCTGTGCCACTGCCTCACCACTCTTTCTGAGAAGAAATATTTCCTCATACCCCACCTGAACCTCCCCGGCACAACTATAGGCCGTTACCTCTCGTCTTATCTTGAATTTGGTGCCACGTGGAATGGGAGTGTGCAGGTGTGTGAACCTGCCCCAGTGTGGGACAGGTGTGCAGAAGAGGGGATGTAGCTCTGGGGTGAGTATGGGGCAGTACCTCTGACTGAGCTGGATGTGGCTGAGCTCTGTGTATTTTCAGGGCTGCTCCTGGGGAAGGAGCACCATGAGCACCCGCCGGGCCCCGCCCTGCCTCCCCCTCTGCCCTCCTTGTCGTGTGCATCCATGCCGGCACCAGCAGCCTCCCATGCGAAGACGGGCAGCAAGGACAACAGCACCCAGACGGACAAAAGCACCGAGCTCTTCTGGCCTGCCACAGCCTCCTTCCCCGGCCGCGGCCGGCTGGGCACCACCCCGACACACAGCCCAGTACCACGGCCCCCGGGGGCACGGCCAGCCGGAGAGAAGCTGGGTGAGTGCTGGCAGGAGCACCCCTCGGGGCAGGAGGGCCATGCAGTGAAGTGCCAGCTCCCCATGACCTGTTGGCTTGTTGCCCAAGATACCCCAGGGTGACAATTGTCATCATTCATGCTGCTGAGGATAAAAACCAGTGGTTAAACCATGGTTAGTGAAAGCAACACCTGGTTTTTAAAAGAAACCTATGGCTAAGAAGTGGAGAATGTTTTGTTGTTATGGTTTGGGTTTTTTTGTAAAGAAATACTACTTCGATTATTCTTGGAAGATGGAAACTGCTGGCTTGCAACCTTATCAAGGAGAGACATGTTTTACAAATACAATTTTGAAGAAGTCAGTTTCCTACACTTTTTTCTGCTCTCAAAAGCAAATCTCCCCCTATGTGTCTCCCTCCTATGTGTCACTGGTAAGGCTGAATACCTCTAGCTGCTTGAAACTTTGGGTTACTGTGGCCTTCTTTGTGCAGGGAATTGAGGCTTATGGACTCTTGCCCTCCAGTTGGCTTTCAGTCTTTAGGACACGCAGTTGTACCTCTCCCTTGCAAAATAAAAAAAAAAGGTTTTGTATTTACTTCAAACAATTTGTTACTGGATTTGAGCTGAAGACTGACTTTGCCTTGTTTCCATTGCAGAGAACTCCAGCCACGGGAAGCCGCCCGACAGCAAAGGCAGGGTGAGCAGCTTGCTCCACAAGCCCGAATTTCCAGACACAGACATGATGGAAGTCCTCATCTGAGCAGAGGATGATGTCTGGGCTTTCGTGGGCATACATCCACGTCCGAGGACATCATTGGTGTGCCAACCTTAAAAACTGACTCTGAGAATTTGAAGAAGGAAGGAGAAAGTTTGTGCCTGAATTGAAGCTTGAGTCTGCTATGCAGAAACTTGGGACCAGGCGAGAGATATAGAGGACCCAAGAGGAGAGATGAGATGAATGTTTGGGACTTTCTGAGTGGAGGGGGACTTTGAAAACTGAAGGTGGCCCAAGAAGGTGGTCATTGAGGAAAGAGGAAACTGCATTTTCTGGTGGAGAAGGAAGGTAGCTGGGTTACAGACTGGGTGCACAGGGTGCTTCTGTTTTGCTGCCTCTACAGCCAGGACGGGAGCCAAATCCTGGCTCTTCTGAGGCCAGCAGAGCTTCTGACAATAATTGGAGAAACTTGCATCTTCCTCAGTATTGATTCCTTTCTCAAAAGTATTCACTGCTGGATTCTAGTGAATTATTGGTATGTGGATGTACACGGCAGGTTCTTGTAAGTATTCATTTGAAGTGGTGTGGTGTGGTTTTCCTGACATGCAGGTCAGGTGCCTCTGCCTGGCCGGACAAGTATTACTCTTGGAGCTGGATTACAGTGCAAATATTCGTGTCTTGCAAACTCCGAGCCTGCTGAGACTTCTGTTTTTTGTTAGGGGCAGTTGTTCGTTGGAATTTCCACAGAGGATGAATGTGAAGAAGGGAGATTACCCTGCTGAAGCAACCCCTTTTGTAACATTGGGAAAGTTCCAGGAAGGAAAGTCAAAGGAGGATCCAGCCAGCTCCACCACAGGGCTGTGCAGGGAAGAGACGGAAGAGGTGAGGCGCATCGGTGCATCTTCTGCTGCCCCATCTCAGAGCCACATGCAACACATAGGTTTCAGCAAGTGAGAATCTGAGCACAAAACCGTAACAGGGTGTAGCCCAAGGAACTCTTCAGGGCTGTTTACATGGGAGACATGGGAAGAAAACAGAAACCACTGATGCCTTCTGCAGTTATTTCAGTGAACTAAGCCAAGCTTGCATGTGAGGTCAGAAGATACCTCTTACTGTGCAGTGTCTGCAAACAGGACAGGAACGGTTCCTTATTTTCAGTCTCACATTCCCTGAGCAAACAGACCAGCTGTTTGGGTTGACGTGGGACTCTGCATTAAGAGGTGCAGGACGGAGCCTGGAAGGTTTAACTGCAAAGCAGTGCATGAGCATCACCTGTTTTGTGCTGAGCTGTGGGCTCTTTTCAGCCTGCTTCACCCAAACAAAATGTTTCTCATTTTTAGCTAAGCCCTTGGTTTCTGTAGGAGGTGGCACCTGCCTGTAAGGCAGCCAGCTCACAGCAGTGTTACTCATAACAGACCTTCTCCTTCCTGTACTGCAAAAGCTGGTAGGGAAGTTTTCCTCTCCAGGATATTTTTCTATTGGCTTTTCTCTTCCCAAATCTTCTAGTGTGCCCTGATGGCATAGGGAGGTATTTAGCTTTGGGAAAAGGGTGGTGGGATTTTATGCCAAGTTGTGTAGAGTGGAAAAGCAGTGGGTGCTCCTGTGGCTGGAAGCATGTGTGTGCAGGACTGGCTCGAGGCTCTCCCCTCCTGTAGGCATCAACAGAAGGGAAAACACTGGGAGAACATCAGGCACTGTACCCTCTGCTTGCTGAAAACTGAAGTCCTCGCAACCCCAAAGGCTGCAGGTGCTGGAGCCCCGTGGCTGAGAGATACCTTTGTTGTAAAACAAAACGGCTGTGCTGAGTCCATGCACTTACCTGTGTGTGTGTGTAGTCAGATGTGTCAGTGTTGCCTTCCTTGCACTTGTTGAACGCAGCAGTGCTAGGTAGGTTGTGCTGCCAGGAGAGCTGTGTGTTTCGAGTATTAGCAGCTTTGCAAAACCAAGTGTGTAAAACCCCTTTGAAGATGCTGTGCTGCTTAATATATGCCTTGTGAAATAATTTTATTTTTCCTCTAAAGTTAATTTAAATGTCCTAAGGAGAGGCCAGGCCTGCGTGTGGCAGTGGCTGGCTGCAGGTGGGCACCTCCCAACCCCCCCGCGTGCCAGTGCTGCCCAGCTGGGACTGGGCCAGGAGGATGGCAAAGCGAAGGGATAGCAGGAAAATGACAGTAAAAACGCCATCATTTTGCTCCAAGAAATAAGGATACCTGGCTGTTTGGGAGTCCCGAAGCATGTCATTACTGGCTGTATTATTTCTTCAGATGGAACTGCTTAATGACTTCTGCAGAGGCATGCAGCTTGGCATGCCATCCAAAGGTGTGCTCACAGCCAATGCTGCCCCGCAGACCAACCATGAGTAGTTTGCACGGAGCACTGCTGCCTTCCTGCTGGGTTTCCCAGCTCCTGGAACTGAATGGCATTTTGGGAAACAGTGCTGCAGCCGTTCCAGGCGATATTGGTAACTCGTTGTAAAATACTGTCATGCTTTCGTTGTTGGTTGTATAGAGGAGTTGGTGTACAGTGTTGTACAGCTGGAGGGTTGTCTGTACATAGGTGGGTAAACGAGCAGCGTTACGCGTCACCCACAGCAAATATTGATAATGTTGGTCAGCCAAAGATTTCCAATTCTTTGCTGTTTAAACTCGTGCCTTAATATTGTATATAATAAATGTATAAACACGTTTCTTTCTTCACTTTTCCGGCGTGATCATATTCAGTCCCTAAGAAGAAAGGAATTTGAAAACTACTCACCCAGTGTGCTAAGTGAAGCGGTCAGACCTCGCTGACCATAGGCTGCACATCCTCTGTTTTCCATGCTGTTAGAGGGCACCACTGGTGTGTGGGCATCAAGTCAGCAGGTCTGTAAAGCAGAGAGCTTTGCAAAGCCTGAGACGGGTTTAAGTCAGATCAGCTTTACCTGAAGGAAATCAAGGTGGAAAGTCAAGGCGCTTTGGTGAGCATCAGAATATACTTCGGCCCTGTATTCCCAATAGGATATTCCCATTAAGCAAAGCACTCCCGTTGTTTGTGGGTTTTTTTCATTATTCCTGTGGGTCTGGGACTTCTTTGCTTGACAGGCATTGGATCAATGTGAGAAAGATACCTAAATCCCTCCTATATCTAGGTACTCATGGTGGCCTTTTACTACCAAGAATAGAAATCTGTGGTTGCTTAGATTTTGGCTTTTCATCTTTCTTTGAGTCAGGATTGAGCAGTAAGGCTGGGGAGTTAGCTTGTTTTATTCAGACTTTCTTTTCTTTGTTTTCTCACTGAAGAAAAAAGAAAACCAACGGAGGCAAAAGCAGAATTGAGGTGGGAAAAGCCTCAACACCAGCTGCGCTTGGGTATGTAGCTGTGGTGGTTCATCCCATTTTTGCATTGTGGCTTCACCTCTGTAACACTGGCTGCAGGTCAAGTACATTTTGCGTATAACCCTCTGGAAAAAATAGTGCAACAAAGCAAACTTGCAGAGGCAATTTGTTGGAATGTTAAAGTCAGTAATTGACTGCATCTTCCCAGAAGTAAGCGAGGGGCAGCGTCCTCTTAGCACAGACAGGGAGGGGGCTCAGAAGAGCTAAAGCCATCAACAAAATCACCGTTTAGAAGCATTCAAAAATCAAGAGCAATCCAACCCCAAATGAGGAGACCTTTTCACGATCCACTTGGATTCAGCATGCTGCACAGCTGCAATGCCTCTCCCGTTCTGGTTGGTTACTGGCATAGAGGCTTTCTCCTCCTCATGCTGTAATGGAACAAATGTCCAACCACCGGTGAGGTGCGTTCTTGAGGAGAAGCTCTGACTCCTCGTGTCTTTAAATAGCTCTCAGAGCTGGACTTGACGGAGCACATCACCCACCGAGGTTTGTGCTAGCACCGCCAGTGTTGTCAGCACCATGGTAGAAACACTCCAAGCATAAACATCCCTTGCTGGGAGGATGGTCGTTGCCAGGTGCCCCGAATCTGGGAGCTGGATGCAGCCCAACCTGTGAAGCCGGGCTCTGAGCATCCTGCTGGGGGCTCGCAGCACCCTCTGACAGGCTTTGGGGTACTCTGATGGATTGCATACCCAGAAAACGCACAGCACTGCCGTGGGATAGCGGAGCCTTGTGGGGAGCTGAGACCCTTTGCGCACAGACTCTGAAGCCCATCTGCTTGTAGCTCTGTTGCTCTTAGGACAGAGATCTCAGTCGGCTGGGAAGCACTCATCCTTGCCCACATCTGAAAGCTCAGCAGAAGGTGCACAGCTGTCACCGTGCTGCTGTGATTAATGGTTATCCAGACCACAAGCTGCGCCTTCACAGCCCTGGAACACCAACCGAGCAGCCAGCATTCCTGAGCTATAAAAGGAGCAGGAATCCATTGACTCGAGGCATGAAGCCCCACAGGGTGTTTTCTTTCATACCAACCACTTCAGCTCCAGATGAATAAAATAGCAGAGCACATATTTTCCGGGGTAACCCTGCGTGGCCCTTCTTGGTCCTCGGCCAGCACTGGTTTGAAGCAGGGCAGCGCGTCCACGCTGCTGCGGGGCAGAGGAATATCCATGCAGAACGGAAGGTCTGTGCTGGGTGGGTGCGCAGGGAGCATCTCTGCCTTAGCTGAAGAAGAGGAGTGAAAAGTAGCAGCTGAGTCTGAGAACCTGGCACAGGAATCTACCATTGCCCATTAAAGCAAATGAGAGTTGCGAAGAGCTGAAATATGAATAAAATTACAAAAAAAGAAAGGCATTTTTCAGCACCGGTCCCTACACAGGGCAGAAGGTGTAGGGCTGTGGATGTCAGCAGGAGAACTCCTTCAGTGAGGAGCGTGGAGAGCAGTACATCAAAGCACAGACCTGCTCTGCTGCAAGTTTACTGTATCATACTTATTTATTTCGCACTGGCTACTTCAGCCCGCCCCACTCCCCATCTGCGGCTGAACCTGTGACCCTGCGGGACTGCCAGACTTCCTGTGGGACAGCTGGGCACAGCGCCTGCGTGGGGTCTGTGCTTGGGATTTAACACATGAATGCAGGCAAAATCCCTCTGGGATGAAGTGGGGAGAGAGGGGGGTGAGTGAAGTTGGGGCGTGCTCCCTTGGCCTGTTCATTGTGAAAGCACCTTCATCATTAGGTGCTGCATAGTGCTCCTCCGTGCCACAACGGGGCTTTTTATCACTGTGTGAGCCTCTGCTTTTGGAGGCTCCTTATCATGTTACCCAGATGTACCCAGATGTCACTGGCTCTGCTACATGGGCCCCTAGCCTAACCCACCCCACTGGCCTCCTTAATCCCCATCCTTAATAAATAAAATGGTAACTTCAGATAAATGATAAAAAAAAGGGGAAGGGGAAGGGGGAGGGAGAGAGGAGAGAGGGGAGGGGA
>JACDJE010000153.1:1669585-1693597 GCA_016647715.1 Pavo muticus
TTTTTTTTTTTTTTTTTGAAAGCAGCTTATCAGAGGATAAGGAGCAGTGAGTTTGGTTGCACAACAAATGCAGTTACGTGGACTGTCCCTTTGGGAGATCTCTGCATTGAAGTTTTCTCTTGGCAGTTCTTTGTGGAAAAGGGGAGGAGCTGAGTGGGCAAACAGGGCCGTGTGTCATGTGGTGGGCAGCATGGGGCACAGTGGTGTGAGCAACCACTTCTATCAGAATGTCCCTATCAGATCCTCCCATCTCTTCCAAGCCACTCCTTCCAGACCTGTGTTTGGGCCCCACACTAGCAGTGGTCATACAGCTGCAAAAAGAACCATAACATTGGGAAGAAGGTGGCAGTCAGCCCATGTTTAAAGTCCCTGGAGGTTTCAGGCTGGTCTCAGGTCGGCAACGCAAGGAGTTCCTCCCAGCTTACCAGCAGAGACCGACTTGTGGCAGCAGTGGGGCAGATTTTTGACAGCACCTTGGTACCTAGGCCTTCAGCCTTCCCTTAAGCCTCAAAGCCCCTTAAACTCTCTGATTGCTGCAGACTGAGGGAGCTCCGAAGCTTCACACCATAGGAGGGGCAAGGAGGAGACCAGAAGACAAGAGTGGAGATGGAAGCTGGACCAGAACAATCTGTAGCCTTGAGCTTGGAGATGGAACCCAGACTCCAACCAATTACCTATAGGTACTTTGAGGTGACACCTTAATTAAAGACAAAGCATGATTTAAGAAGCTTAGATTGATGAAGAGTCCTGGTGAAGGAAAAGGAAAGCCAACAGAACCATTTTCAAAGGGGTAGGTTTCATCAAGCAAAATTGTCATGGCAGCTTGCAGATCAGGCAAATAGCAGGGATCAGGCTGGGAAAGTATGTGGGAAATGATGACTGGGACACAAACCCAGCAGCAGAGGTAGAGAAGAGTAAGTGGACCTTAGGGCTACGCAGAAGCATGGAATAATGAGAGCATTAGTCTGTGTGAGAGGAACAACACCCTGCAAGCCTTGTCTAGGAGATATCTAGGTGGTGTCAGCAGTGACAGGAAGGAAATGGGAGCACAAAAAGATGGCACGAAGGTAGTGGTGGTACTTTCCTCTTGATCATTAGATGCAGGTAAGGACAGGGATTGGTGTGCTGCTGTCATACAGCTGATGCTACTAAGCATAGAAGTCTTTAACAAAGACCTTAATGAATCATCATGTTGCTGGTCATCATGAGATGCGGCAACTCCTGGACACAGCAGTCTGGTTTCTTCCCTGAAGTATCTGATGAGAAGTGATTTTCTTGCTTGGGTTTACATAGAATCACAGAGTCATAGAATGGTTTGGGTTAGAAGGGACCTCAAAGCCCACCCAGCCCCAACCCCTGCCATGGGCTGGTTGCCCCCCACCAGCTCAGGCTGCCCAGGCCCCATCCAACCTGGCCTTGAGCACCTCCAGGGATGGGCCACCACAGCTCTCTGGGCAGTCTGTGCCAGGGCCTCACTGCCCTCTGAGTAAAGAATTTTTTTTAACATCTAACCTAAATCTCTCTTTTAGTTTAAAGTGATTCCTTGTCCTATCTTTATCAAACTGTGTAAAAAGTTGGTCTCCCTCCTGTTTATAGTCTCCCTTTATGTACTGGAAGGCTGCTATCAGGTCTCCTCACAGCCTTCTCTTCTCCAAGCTGATCAAGCCCAACCTTTCTTCATAGGAGAGGTCCACCAGCCCTCTAAGCATCTTTATGGCTCTCCTCTGGACTCACTCCAACAGCTCTATGTCTTGTGATGAGGGCCCAGACCTGGGCACAGTACTCCAGATGGGGCCTCATGAGGGCAGAGCAAAGCAGGACAATCCTCTCTCCCTCCCTGCTGCCATTCCTGTGTTGATGCAGCTCAAGTTGCTGTTGGCCCTCGAGGCTGCAAGTGCACACTATTGGCTCATGTCCAACTTCTTGTCCATCAGGATGCCCAAGTCCTACTCTGCAGGGCTGCTCTCAATGAACTCTTCTCCCTTTCTGTACTCATATCTGGGATTGCCTCGACTCAAGTGCAACACCTTGCACTTGCTTTGCTAAGAGATAAAGACTCACAGAGCAATTTGTCATAGAAAATATCTTGGATCAAGTGCCCTCAAGGCACTTTAAATCAAAAAGAAGTTAGCCTGACATTAACATTTCAGAGGGGGAATTTAGAGAAATTAAGGGTATTATTTAGAGAAATTAAGGGTATTATTCAGAGAAATCAACTGAACTTACAACAATATGGATCATATATCCCAGGCAAGAGAAGAAAGCTCTCAGGGGAAAGGCTAATGCCTTAATTGGATGAAGAGTTACCACAAAAAGAAAATTAGGAATAACCACAAGCCTGCAGTGTATGGAAAAAGGGATTAACCAGCAAAGAGAATTTTATGTTAGAGGTCAGGAAGTGTAGGGGTAACATGAGAACCACCAAAGTCAAGCTGCGTTCGATCTTGCAAAGGAAATTAAAACAACTAGTAAAATGTTCATGAGTCACAAATGAGAAGAGAACAAAGAAATGTGGTTTCTGTGTGCCCAGGATGTGGTGAAGCTTAAAGATACTGAACTCCATTCCTCAAATGAGGTGGCTGTTTTGTGTCAGGCTTTGGGAAGAAAAAGGATCCTGAATCCCAGGACAAAGTGAAGATGGATGAGGGACATCAGGATATGGAAATGACCACATCTGAAGGGAATGATAATCTGAACGAGCTCAGTGCATACAAACTGAAAGAACTGGACCAGCTCCACCCCGGAGACAGGGAAGAGTCAGGCTATCAAGTTTTAAGTCCAACAGCAAGTATTTGAAATTAATCTATGACGTTTCAGAAGGGGTACTGGAAAACAGTAATTTAAGAAAGCAAGGAAGATGCCTTGGGCAACTACTTCTCCATTTGTCTACGGTGTCTGCCAAATGAAATTCTTGCCCAAGAACTCTGGGAGCTTTCCCATATAACTGATTTTCTAGACAAAGGAGAGGCAGTCAGTCAGCTCTCTCTGGGCTTTTTGTGAAGGTGTCCCATGAGAAATCTTTAGTTAAAATGAAGAAGACAGTACCTAGTGGGAGGAAACTGAGACGGGCAGCACAGGGACTAAGGGGGATATCAGTGTTCAGTTTCAGAAAGGTTTTCTCAGCCTGAAGGGAGATACCTACTGGAGATCCTCAAAGATGAATTTTGGGTTATATTTAATATTTCTGGCAATGCTGCTGGTGCGATAAACAACACGTTAATGGAATTTGTGCTAACATAAATATGTAATAGTTAAAAAAAAAAAAGCAAAAAAGAAAAACCAACCAAGCAACCGGCAAACATTTCACTTTGGAGGAACTGAACAATCCTGTAAAGTGGAATAATAGAAACAGGATAAATGTAGCAGGACAAAAATCCTGAATTCATAGATATTGGAGATATCCATTACAAGATGGGCAAAATATATATACCAGTTTCAAATGCTGAAGAGAGAAAACACCAAATTAACACATTCCTTTTCTGCAGTTTTTCCATTTGTAAGTAGCTCAGTTCCTGCCTGGAACCCTCCAGAGCAAGTGCAGGATGACAGAGCCCAAACCCACAAAGGGGAGCCAACACAATGAGTAACCCCAACAGGATGGAAACCACCGAAGGGACATTTGAATGGAATTGTTGCTTTAACCAGACCTGCGGACAGGCGGTGGCCACCTCCATCCTCCTCCAGGTGGACACCGCTGTGGTCCTCCCTCCTGCACACCAGGCGGTTGGTGTGTCCCGGGGTAGTGGAGCAGGAGATGGTGCCACAGAGATCTGGGTGCTGTTCTGTGCTCCTCCAGAAGGATCTTAAGGTGATTTGGGAAAAATGTGATGAAAAATATAAATGCTAAGAAAGCTGTGGATTGGTGTGATGTCTTCTGACAGCCTATGTCTGCTGAGTGTCCTGGAGGGGAGAAGAAGAGCCACAAGCGAGCATGAGCATCTTCATTTAAGGATGAGTAACCTCAGCTTCACAGACTAAATTGCTTAAAGGTGAACAGTCAAAAGGAAAATGATCACAACTGAAAGCTGGTGAGGCCAAAGTCCATCCCCTCCTCTGAGCATATTCCCTCAAAATATGATTTGTTCTGAAACAAACTATCATTTGTTAATTAGAATTTGTCAGCTCATCACTGTCAACAGTAACTTGTCTTTTTCACTACGTGCCTTCTCAAAAACAGAAGTATAGGGGCACCTCAAGCTCTCAAGGAGAAGGCTGAAGCCAGCTCTTGCTGTGCTCCTCCTCTGACTGGGCAGCCCTGAGCAAATGGGTTAAACTGGGAATCCAGAGCTTCACCTGGAGCCAGCCTGCTTGTGCAGAACTTGTGCATCTGTGCCCATTTATCTGGCTGCAATCACAGAATCATAGTACGGCTTGAGTTGGGAGGAACCTCAAAGCCCACCCACATCCAACCCCTGCCATGGGCTGGTTGCCCACCACCAGCTCAGGCTGCCCAGGGCCATCCAACCTGGCCTTGAGCACCTCCAGGGATGGGGAACCACAGCTCCCTGGGCAGCAGTGCCAGGGCCTCACCACACTCTGAGTATGGACTGATGGATGCCACAACCCAACTGTAATTTGTGAAAAGGGACTAAAAGGGCCACAATCTGTAAACATGCCCGGTGACTTGAAGCTGTGGGGCTGGAGAAGACAGGTTATCTGCACAGAGCGGTCTTCAACAGCTCAACCAGGGTCACCCAGAAACCGAGATGTCCAAAACCATGAGTCACTTCTGCATAGCTCAGCCCATCTGAAGGTGTTTCTGATGAAATCCCCTGACTTGTGCACCAAGCAGTATTGTACCTTTTGAGTCCCAGCCTGAGACCTGATGATGTGCCACTCTGTCTGGCTGCCCTGGACATGTTGACGTATATATGTTTCTTTTTTCCAGGAAAAAAAAAGATTCCCTATTGACATTGCAGGCTTCTTCCCACCAGCTCCCTGCCAAGAAAAGCAGCTGTTGAGGCAATAGGAGAGAAATCAGCCCCGCTGTGGTCGCTGAGCCTTTGCCCCAGACTGCTGCTCTGCTCGCAGAGCAGCATCTAGGTGACCCTGCTTTGAGTCACACACTGCCACATCCCCAGCACAAATAGCTGCTGCATGGCCCCAACAGCTATAAATAGCAGTGGTAGTAGTAACAGCTATAATTAATAATGTCAACCATTCTCACATGGCTACCAGCAAACCCATCTGTTTGTCACAGCTCTTATTTTCAAGCAGATGTTGCTATAGGCAACAAGGCAAGGCTGTCCAGCAGAGCAGAATTGAAAAGGGAGTTGAGAATTCATCATGGTATGTCATACAGCCACAGCAGAAACAGCCTAAGGATCACTCAGCGCTTCCCGAGGCAGAGGCACCCACCTCTGCAGCACCAAGCACCTGCAGTGAGGGCAGGGAGATGCTCAGAGCCAGACTCCTAAATCCATGCTGTCCCAAGAGGTGCAGAATCAGCTCTGACTCCTGGCAACACACCTTGGAGCAGCCAGCAATGCCTCGAGGCTGGAAGCAGGCCCATGACTCCATGGGTTTAATTGCTCTCCTGGAGGGGCTGGAAGCACTGGTGCAGCTCCTAAGCTGGCTCTCTGCTGCGGATAAAGTAAAACCATTTCTTTAATCCACAGAGCTATCAAAGTAATGCTTGGAGGGGAGGCAGAGGACCTGGAGCAGTGCTGGCTTTGGGATCCTCTTTGCCTTGTGAGCCAGAACTGACCTGGTGCAACCTTGGGGACCCGGTCCCACCAACACCTCCATGCTGAAACATCAGATGAGTGCCAGAACAGCCCCCTCTGTGATATTCCCACCTCCAAACAGGAGAGGACAGTGGTGAGCTCAGTTTTGCCCATGGCGCAAAATTATTTGTGTGTTTGCCCTCTCCATCAAAGGAAGCGCAGTTCTGGATTTCCAAAGAAAAAGAGTTCTATTCCTGGAAAAGGTCCTCACTCAATAGAAATGAACTTTATATACAGCGTGACCGCTGGGTAAGCATGTGTTATTCTAAATGTTATTATACTCAGAGTATCTGTCTACGTTGCCATGACCCAATTGCCTTCCTAGATGCCAGTGGCTTTGATGGAAGCTGAACACTCACTTTTTCATTCTTGGAGTTGGGTCTTCTTTGACCCTTCTAACGCAGCGAGTTGAAATGTATGTTCAAATCAGCACTTTAATTTCCTTTTAACTTCTAAAATCCTTAAGACAAACCCTTAAGAAGAGCGGGGACTGCTGAGCGGGGCAGTGGGAAAGGAGGAGCCCCAGGGACAGGCAGCCTGAGGCACGTGGATAAGTGTGTGCTGCAGTGGCCTCGATCCTCCCCTCCATTGCTTTTGAGATGTTTTGTAAGGAAAACACACGCCAATGATGTTTAAACTGATGTTTAAACAGAATAATCCAGTGCTGCTCTTTGTTGCTACTGAGTTGTGCCCTGCAAGACAAACACTGTTGGTCAGAGATAAGTCAGAAATGCAGCGTGCAAATGAAGCAAGGACAAGAAACAGAGAGTTTAGGTTGAGTGAGCCCACGGGGGGAGAAATGGGCCAAGAAAGTGACAAAGCTGCACCACACCACAAAAAGCCAAAGAGGAGCCAGCCAAGCCTACAGCAGTACAAAAAGGAAAGGCGTTATCCGTGCACACTCCCATCTGCAGTCAGCAGTTGTTAATCATTTTCTGTAAGAAGGAAGAGCACAATTTAAAATACATTCCCAGGTCAGATTGCTGCTAACAGAGCAGAACTATTTGCTTTTGACAGCATGTGATTTTAATATAACCTTGTGCCAAAGGCAGTAGCAGTTCTTGTTTGCGAGACCCTGTCACACACTCAGGCTCTGTTGCTAAAGCTGAGCTCATGGGGCAGCCCAGCAGCAAACGGATGTCTGGAAAAGGGCAGGAAACCAAAGAGACCTGAGGTGAGGCCTCTTCACACTTGCCCTAGCTCTCCGCCCAGCTCACTTCTCACCCCAACACCTGAGCAGCTTCAGATGGGCAATGCCACGTGGGCTTTGGTCTCTTCAACGCCATTCATGGCGACTCCTCTGCTCAGTAGCATTATACGCTGCAGGCATTATGTCTGTGTGAATCAAGCAGTCCCATCCCTGCCCTGATCAGCCTCTCCCATCCCCTTGCACTGAACCTGGGACCCTCCCAAGCTCTGCTCTCCGCTGGGAACCAGACCTGGAAAGCAGGGGCCAGGAAGGAGAAGGCCACCCCACACCTGCAGCAACACTTGGGGTGCCAGCAGTCCCCAGGGTCAGGGCCCAGGGGTGCACCAACCCCTCACATAAGGGACTGGAGCCGAGTGCTTCCACCCCCTGCAGGGTTAGCTCAGACCGCCTGCACACTCGTGTCTCAGCAGGGCTGCCACTGGGGCGCAATGCACAACACAGCAGTGTGCCACGACACCCAGCACCCCACACAGGGCGGGATCCATCTCCCTTTGTAGCTCAGCAGGGGCCCTGGAGGAGGGAAGATCCCCAGCTCCACAAATAACGCAGCTCTGCAGTGTGAGTCAGACCAGGGGAATGAAAACCAGGCCACCATCCTGGGCTGGTGGCTGAAAATAGACGGCAGGAGCCCTGATCACCATCTGCTGCTCTAACGCCTCCATCTAACACCAGCTAGCTCTTATTTGTTATTGGAGCAAATGGCAGAAAGGGTATTACATAAAGAAGGACTTTAATCTGCTATGTTTATTTATTTATTGGTCCTTGATTCTCTAAAACTCTCTCCCACTGTGTTGAAAATAGATGTTTTTAAAAAGCCTACATTTGAAAGGCAAACATAAAGGTTCTGCACATAAAGGAGCTACATTTTCAACATGGAATGCTTGCTAAAGCTCTCAGAGAACTGATTTGTTGTCATCACCATCAGCTTACACGTGCCTTTATCTGACATGAACCCAGCCCTGGAAGTCAGGAACCAAAAAGATGTTCCAGTGCAGTACCATCCTGCACAACAAATCCCAGTGTTAACCACCTGCACTGTGCAGCCCAAAGCAAGCCTTGTAGTTAAACATGTGATAGACATTGCTAGCAGTAGGTTTTGCTGGGGAAAGTCTACTTAACAGCCTCTTGAAGAGGCGCTGCAGCACCCAAATGCTTCACCAATCACAACTGCTCACATGCCCCAAAGTCCAAGTGGACACTCCAGGGGACACGGATGAACCCCATACACAGTAAGCAGGCTGGCCAGCCAATCCATCCTCCTCCAGCTCGAACCTACTCTTTGTTCTTCCACTACAGTAAAAATAAACCTTTGTCACTGCTTGAAATCCCATCCCCTGGGAATAACTTGGTGCAAAAGGAACAAAGAATGCAGCTTCCTACCAAGAGGATTTCCAAGAGAAGAGCTGGGAGGAGGAGAAGCCTTGCAGGGACAGAAGCAGCTACACTCTGAAGGCGGCAGAGCTCACACTCGGCCCCTACACACGATTTTGGTGCCACTGAGCAGCACCCCCATCCTGCCCTCCACCCTGGCTTCCAAATACTCAAGCTCTTCAGAATACTGTCTACTTCACTCTGTTTGCATAAAATCTGTCATAACAGATGTTTGATGTCAGCTATAAAGTTGTATTACAGCGCAATGTAGAAATCATCTTTTGCTATTCAAGCTGCTGATTTCTACAGATTCCAACAGAGGGCAATTAGGCGTCCCTGGGTTTTTCTGCACGCTGCCAGCTTCCCTCCACTTTGGAAGGTTTGGTGCAAAGCTGAGATTTGGGTTATGAGATTTAATTCATTTAGATTTAGCTCAGTCTCCCTTCCAGTGAAGAGATACATTAGACATATTAGAATTGCAGGCAGTTTTACTTCAAACCAACAAACCCCAGTCTGCGCAGCCTGTGCCAGGGCCTCACCACCCTCTGAGTAAAGAATTTCTCCCTAACACCTAACCTAAATCTCCCCTCTTTTAGTATAAAATGATTCCTTGTCCTGTCACTATCATAGAATCATAGAATGGCCTGGGTTGAAAAGGACCACAAAGATCATCTAGTTTCAACCCCCCTACAATGTGCAGGGTCGCCAACCACCAGACCAGGCTGCCCAGAGCTGGCCTTGAATGCCTCCAGGGATGGGGCATCCACAGCCTCCTTGGGCAACCTGTTCCAGTGCCTCACCACCCTCTGGGTGAAAAACTTCCTCCTAATATCTAACCTAAACCTCCCCTGTCTCAGTTTAAAACCATTCCCCCTTCTCCTATCAATATCCACCCTCATAAACAGCCATTCCCCCTCCTGTTTATACGCTCCCTTCAAGTACTGGAAGGCCACAATGAGGTCTCCCCGGAGCCTTCTCTTTTCCAGGCTAAACAAGCCTAGTTCCCTCAACCTTTCCTCATAGGAGAGGACCAATTAGAAGTCACTCTCCCTCCTGCTTGTTAAGCTGCCCTCAAGTATCTCAACATAACAGCAAGATTTGACTGATCGACATCAGCATTCAATGTTTCTTTTTGTTGTTGTTGTTTTTAAATAAGTGATTTGGGGTACCTATGAAAACGTTTTCCTTTCTGCTTATCCCCAGTTCAAAAGAAGAGCTCTGAGATGCCTTTCCCATGGGAGTGTAACATTTAAAGAAGTGCCTCTTTACATTAAAATCAAACCTTAGGTGATATTAAGAATGGCAGTGAGGCCGTATTGGCTGAAGAGAGAACAGTTTACAAATGTCAGTTTGCCTTGAGAAATAGAAGCTGACCTACAAGAAAGGATAGACTTTCTCTCTTAAGGAAAAGCATCTCGACTTCTTTTTCCCAAATGAGCAAGACAAAACTCATCAGGAAGGTTTGTATTTGAGCAGCAGCTAGCTCAATCCCATTCTGAAGGTCACAGCGGTGGCACAGAGAACCTCACAAAGAACATTTCTGTGGGCATTTTCTTACCACCCTCTGAGCCTGCAGTGCAGAGCACTTAACGCTGAGAAAGAAAATGCCAGCAGCCCCTCTGATACACAGCTCCGACCTTCCTTGGAGGCTTCAGGTCCAGCAGCCATGGCCACAGATAGGAACTTGGGATGTCAATGTGTAGGATGCTTCTGCTTCCACAGTGCCACTGATAAGGTGACATTGTCTGCCCCATCTGGAGCACTGCGTCCAGGCCTGGGGCCCCCAGTACAGGAAGGACGTCAAGCTCTTGGAGTGGGTCCAGAGGAGGGCAACTAAGATGATCAGAGGGCTGGAGCACCTCTCCTATGAGGAGAGGCTGATGGAACTGGGATTGTTCAGCTTGGAGAAGAGAAGGCTCCAGGGAGACCTCATTGCGGCCTTCCAGTACTTGAAGGGAGCATATAAACAGGAGGGGGAACAGCTGTTTACGAGGGTGGATAGTGATAGGATAAGGGGGAATGGTTTTAAACTGAGACGGGGAGGTTTAGGTTAGATATTAGGAGGAAGTTTGTCACACAGAGGGTGGTGAGGCACTGGAACAGGTTGCCCAAGGAGGCTGTGGATGCCCCATCCCTGGAGGCATTCAAGGCCAGGCTGGATGCGGCTCTGGGCAGCCTGGTCTGGTGGTTGGCAACTCTGCACATAGCAGGGGGGTTGAAACTGGATGATCAATGTGGTCCTTTTCAACCCAGGCCATTCTATGATTGTGACAAATGCACATCATGACGCTGCTGTGTGCAGTACAGAGCCTTTAATATTCACTCATCTGCTCAAGGAATAAAAATAGATGCTAAACACCTTAGAATTCTGTTTATACACAGCACAGCTGATCCCGCTGCAGGACTATCATTACATTTTTCTCCTCATGCTAACAACCCCTTAACATATTTCAAGACATAATGCTTTAGGAAACAAAATAAAACAAAAAATAACAACAAAATACCAAATACTTAGAAGTCTTCCTGTTGTGTCTCTGCGGAAAAAGAGTTCTGTGTTTCAGTTCCAGAGCCATGAAGATAACTGTAATGCTGGAGGTAAGTAGAAGCAAGAGGGGAACAGCTGATAAAGCACGTGGCTTTGTTTTGAGCCACCAGCTACAGCGCGTTGAGGTGGTGCTTGCAAACATGCACGATTAAGCAGTCCTGACTGCTCATAAGTGTAGAAACATTACACTCCTTCAAGTGCACAACATTAACTGTCTCCCACGTCTGTTGCTGTAACAGCAACTTGCCAGCTCCAGGGCCTGTGCTGGAAGTTATCTGTCACACCACACAGAAGCTCCTGGAAAAATCCACGCTAGGAGCAGAGCTGTAGAACCTCAAGAACTGCTTTGTTTTTATTTCTGAAGACCTCACGGTCTCACAGCTGTCTGTCAACAAACGATCTGTTTGACTTCTCTCAGATGAGCATTAGAAGCACAACAGAAAATGAGGCATCAGTAACAGCACAAATCCAGAAAGCACAGAGCTCTTCCCAGTGCTTCACAACTTCCCAGCTCTGATGAAGAAAACTCAGTGCTCAACCATGCAAAACCCTGGAAGGGATAAGGCTTGGGACTCCTTAGCTGCCTACTTGTGTGAGGAGAGGAGGTGAGAGACAAGATCTGCGAATTCAGCGGTGCTGCTGAACAGCAGTACCAACACAGAAGTTCACACATAGGTGCAGGAACTGTGAGGCTCTTTCTCCAGAGCAAAGAAGGGAGAGAGCTACTGGAAAACATGGCCAAGCACACCTGTGTTATGCAGAAGAAAGGAACGGGCGCTCCTCCACCTGCAGGGAACAGCTGCGTACAGGGCTAGGAGCTCAGCCAGCAGGGCCCAGCCCACTTCCCAGAAGTACTATTTTCTCTCCAAAAAGAGTTGCAGCATCTCAAGAACAGAAATGGTGGCTTATGCACTTACAGTCTCTTTGAATGCACCGAACTGTGGTGTTTCAGCTATGCACCCCTCCAATGAAGCTGTATGTTTACTCACTGACTTTGGCATAGCGATTACATCTCGTAATACAGCTGCAGCAATTATTTTTTGCTGTTGCCATGACAGCAATGCTGTTAGGTCAGACCTAATGCCAGACTCGGACAAGTGCAGCTCTCAACTTTCTTCCCCCCTCCCTCTAATCACATTGCCTGTATACCAAGGTTTTAGTGGCTGTAATGGAAAGAGAGAATTATGAACTATTATGAATGTGTTTTCTGACTCTCAAGAAGTGCTGCTGTCACGAGGCAGGTAGCACGTGTAACACAAGCACATATTCCTCCAGTAGCTGCAGCAGCTCACATGACCCTAAGCACGCTGAAAATCTCTCTTCCAAGTAAACACGGGTATAAGCTGTTGACATGAGTATGCTATGCATTGCTTAATGAGGTTGGAAATACAGCTATAAAGAGCAAAACCTTTTACAGGATCCAAGTCATGCCCAACAAATAAGTATATATATAATTTTTAGCATTTACTCGCTTGAAAATAAAATCAGGTATATTTCCAAATTAAAATCTTGGAAAGAATGCTGTTACTATAAAAAATGGTAAGAATGGACTATCCTGAGTGTCACACCACCTTCTGTAAAGGCTGCGTTCGTATCCAGCACACCACTTGGCCAAGATTTCAAACACAACCAAAGTGACTCGAGAGGAAAAGAACAAAATCCCTTCACAGCTGGGATTTTTCCATCAGTCGTGTATTACGTCGTCATCTTTAAAACCTCCACTTCAGTATTTCACTGAAGCGTACTGTGACATCTCGATGAGATCACTCACTTCAGTTTCAAACAATGCCATCAGGACTGAACCACACACACACAGACTGAGCTTTGTGACCACTTGGCTGCGCCTGAAGGACTGAGCACCGGAATCATTCAGTAAAGAGGAAAAGCCTTCGAGGTCCCCAGGAGTATTCTGCATCAGTGCTGCCCCAAGCACTGCTGTTTCACCCCAGAAACACCGAGCCAAGACAGCCCAGAAGCTGCAGGGTTGGGAACTTGGAGCTATCCCACACAACTATGATTTGGTTGCTAATATAAAGAAACTAAAAGTGAAGATTAACTGAGTTTGTAAGTAAGTATTAAGAGAAAGCAAGGCCACTTTGCTACAAAAAGGGTGGGCTTCTCAGCTCACACAGCTCGTCACATCCAGCCATTCCCTGACTCTGATAATACCGGCACTCACACAATTACAAACCACCACCATTACAAATGCAGGCTGCTGTGGAAAGCACTTCACACAACTGCAGTATGTACTGCAAAACAGTTCTGCCCACCATTTACAAGAAGGAGAGTAAAAGTCAATTCTCACGAACAGAAGAACACCCATGAAACACAAACTGGTTTAATTAAAACCAAAAAGGAAAGCATACTGAAGGAATAAAACTCCATACATAGCAGTTATTATTTATGAAGCTGTTGACAATTTTGATACAGCATTTTGGAATTTACGACCAAATATTCAGCCTTGAATTCAGAGGGAGAGTGGGGGAACGACCTGCCGAGTCCTTCAGCACCACAGCACATAGAACTGCACTACTTGATGTATTTCTCCATGAATTTCTTGTGAAATTCTGATCGCAGAGTGTCGTTGACAAACCTCTTGTCCTTCTTCGTTTCATCTATCCCCTTGGCACAATTCTTGAAGACAACATCATCATCCCATCTGAAAATAAAGACGTTTTTAACTTTGGTAAAACAATGACCATTTGTAAAAACATTTAAATACAGTTTGGGTGTCCTATTTCAATGTATTACAAGCAATTAGTCATTGGGAGTGAATTTTAGACTTCAAAAAGAAAAGATCTGTTCTTCTGAGCCAAGCCATCTTCTAAATGGTCTTGAGTTAGAAGCAATAATATCAGTGCACTGAAGGCTACCTTACCTTTGCAGAAAATAACAGGCACTTGAACAGAGCAGAGCAAACCTTCAATGCTCCTGAATTCTACTAAACACAAAAGTAATGTAATGTGTAAACAAGAATCCTATTTAAGAAAAGGCCATTATCTACTCAGCACTGGTGAGGCCGCACCTCAAGTACTGTGTTCAGTTTTGGGCCCCTCACTACAAGAAAGACATTGAGGTCCTGAACGTGTCCAGAGAACAAACTGGTGAGGGGTCTGCAGCACAAATCTTATGAGGAGCGGCTGAGAGAGCTGGGATTGTTTAGTCTGGAAAAGAGGAGGCTCAGGGGAGACCTCATTGCACTCTACAACTTCCTGAAGGGAGGTTGCGATGAGGAGGGGTTTGGCCTCTTCTCCCAGGCAACAAACAGGACCTGAGGAAATGGCCGCAAGTTGTACCAGAGGAGGTTTAGGTTGGACACGAGGAAAAACTTTTTCTCTCAGAGAGTGGTCAGGCACTGGAATGGCTGCCCAGGGAGGTGGTGGAGTCGCCGCCCCTGGCAGTGTTCAAGAGGCATCTGGATGAGGAGCTACGAGATATGGTTTAGTGCTTGTGGTAGCAATGGTAATGGGGGGACGGTTGGACTAGATGATCTTGCAGGTCGTTTCCAACCTTGTGATTCTACGATTCTACTAATTCTAGTCACCCTAAAAATAAAATCAGTATTTTAAATGGAAGCATGACATCAAATTGAGGAAAACTGGTCCTCCTACTTTCCATACTAATGTGAACAACGTTGGAGAAATGAATAAGACAAAACAATGTTTTCATCAGTGTTCTCATTTTACATCACACTGTTGCAAGATCTGAGCAAGGAAATGATGACATTTAATAGACTCTGAGAGCAACAAGAGAGAACTCAGGGATGGGCATTGCAGCACAGACTGCACTGTACCTCCTTTTCACTTTGAAGTTTGCTTGGGGCTGTGCTGGGCCGGTGAGGTTCAGCAGAGGGTTCCCACTCAGGATGTTCTCCATCCGAATCCTTTCTTCTTCAGCCTTTTGCTCTTGCTCCTGAGAACCAGAAATTGATATATATTACTTTTCTGGGCCATTTTTTTAATTTAGTTGATAGAGAAAGATAAACATAACTCAGCTGCAGATACTCACACTCATAGCTTTAATTCCCAGCTCAGCCTTCTCAGAGCATTTGACACTTGTATATGAGCAGAATAAGGACAGAAATAAAGATACACCACAGAGCTTAACACTGCTAATAAACTGTCCATCTAGCAGTACTCATTTCTGCTCTACTTAGTTTGAATGTTCCATCAAGGATTCAAATTCTAGATTCACCATTTACATATTTCTTATAAGAAAAACTGTATACAGATTAAAAGACTTCCCTTATCCTCCTGAGAAAAGAGGACACGTTACACAATATTCAGTAGGTGGAAGGAACCTTCCAGCAACGTGAAACTCCGCTATCATCTTGAGCACTCTGCTTGGCTTTTACAAGTACCAGTTCCACAGGGACCAATTAAAAAGAATACTGAGAAATTTAAGGTGAAAACTAAGTGGATGTCATAAGACTATTTAAGAGTTCCAACATTAAGGACCAGAAAGATTTACTGTTAGAAGTGTGTAACTCAGGCCTAAGCCAAGCACTGCACTACTGGCAACACAAAGTGGATTTCACTGCCCACACTTTCAAGCTGTATGAATACATTTGGTGACTTGCATGCTCCCAGACTTAAAATGATTACATAACATTCATTTTACATCAATACATTTTTCAGTGCCCTTTCAAACGCATCGCAAGGGCGTTTGGGATTACCAGAAGGAAAGCAGAATTCTCTCATGGGGATGACTATGCTTCCCCTCTCTACATGCTGAAAACAATCCAGTTAAAAAAAAATAAATCCTCAAGTCTCATTAGTGCAGCAGGAAGCTCAATGTATTGCTTTTATCTATTATAGAAATGAAAAGATGGAGATGATAAATTAAGGTGATTTTCAAAGTGCAGAAAATCCATTTAAAATATATTAAAAAATAAAATAAATCAGTACTGATTTACAGGTAACTCCTGAGAGGTGATCAGATTCTTTGTTAAGGCCATTAGGCAAACCTACAGCAGGATGTTAACATGCAAAGTGCTCCCTGTGTTGTCCAGTATCATACTGGACAGTACTCATGAGAAACTAGCTGCAATAAGAGCAAGAGTCCAGAGGAGGGCCACTAAGATGATCAGAGGGCTGGAGCACCTCTCCTATGAAGAAAGCTTGAGGGAACTGGGCTTGTTCAGCTTGGAGAAGAGAAGACTCCAGGGAGACCTCATTGCAGCCTTTCAATACTTGAAGGGAGTGTACAAACAGGAGCGGGAACGGCTGTTTAATGGGTAGACAGTGACAGGACAAGGGGGAATGGTTTTAAACTGAGACGGGGAGGTTTAGGTTAGATATTAGGAGGAAGATTTTCACACAGAGGGTGGTGATGCACTGGAACAGGTTGCCCAAGGAGGCTGTGGATGCCCCATCCCTGGAGGCATTCAAGGCCAGGCTGGATGTGGCTCTGGGCAGCCTGGTCTGGTGGTTGGCGACCCTGCACATAGCAGGGGGGTTGAAACTGGATGATCATTGTGGTCCTTTTCAACCCAGGCCATTCTATGATTCTGTGATATAATTCAGTATAAGAACTCAGTAATTCTCAGTTGACAAATGCTTCTGCAGAAAGAACTTCTCTCAGGCTGCCCTAGCAGCTGCCTGTCTCAGAGCTGAACCCTAGGGGAACCCCTCTCAAGGCAGCACACAGAGCACAGCACATCAGGTTTCTCAGACATGAACCTTGGCAGTGACCCAGAGTTACTGACCCTGAACACACAGGTGCATGTCTCACTTTTCTATAATAAGACTTTAAAACAGCATGCTAGGCATCATCATAACTTTTATCTGTTTTATGTAACCCGCATAATATCCTTCAATCTCCATCAATCATGTATTTTGCTTTCTGATAATGAAAAAAATATTGTCAGACTGAAGTGTTAAAATGTGGTGACAAAATAATTGAAACTGAAGAATGCCATAACACCTGTAAGTGCTATATTACAAGCCGTGGTCGAAGAGCGGGATGCAGCTCCAGAGGAAGACACTCATGTCCAGCTATCTGCCTGCGGGCACCCAAGCTCACAGCTCAGCAGAGAGCTGTACAATACAGTGAGGTGCCAAGGAAGCTGTGCTGCTCCCCATGAGTTTCACACACAGGGAGCTCACTGTGCTCTGGGCTCTGCCTGCTGCACTGACTGTATCTCCACCACAGTGGAATGGAAGCTGGCAGAAGTAATCTGTACGTGCACCCCAATTTGGCACTTCTATAGTGATGGCAGCAACTGTCAGTGATACTGCAGAGCCCCATACCACCTTGTGCCACCACTGGCTGCCTCCCAGCTCTGCTCACACACAGAACCCAGCCTTTTAGTTCTTTACCAAGATAGTGGTGAGGTGCTGGAACAGGCTGCCCAGAGAGGTTGTGGATGCCTCATCCCTGGAGGTGTTCAAGGCCAGGTTGGATGGGGCCCTGGGCAGCCTGGTCTAGTATTAAATGGGGAGGCTGGTGGCCCTGCCTGTGGCAGGGGGGGTTGGAGCTTCATGGTCCTCGAGGTCCCTTCCAACCTGGGCCATTCTGTGATTCCTTTTAGACCTGCAGAGACAGCACAACCAGAAGCAGTGACAAAACACACTGACTTATCTTTGTGATTAAAGGCCAACAGATTGGAGTCTGGAAGCACACAGGGAACAGAGCTGTTGAGTAAGACATTGCCAGGTTCAGTCACTTAACAAAGACATCCCAGCACTCCTGGTAGCTCACTCAGCACAAGGCAGTCTAGGCTGGATGACATCTCAGCAGAGCTGCTGCAACAGCCTTAGACAGCAGGCTAGTTCTGAAGATTAGTCTTCAAGAGTTCTCTATTATTTAACTTCACAGAAACCTCCCGAAGAAGGTATGTGAGAATTAAGAAACCAGTTATTTATTAAAGCTTGTATCCTAGAGACATGACACGGAGGAAATACAAGGTATAACTCACAGTGGTGTAAAGTTGACATTTGCACTTAAGCTAATTTATGCACTCTGGCCAGAGCTGTAGAATTCCTCACCTCCAGCCAAAAGAGGTTTTCATTATGTTTCAGAACTTTCCACATAAATCATGCACTACCCACTCCTCTACTGAAAGCTGGGATGCTCCCAATGGTACAGCACAGACTGTATCAAATGGAACAGACCAGACAGAACCTTCCCAGCTGTCTGAGCTTCACACCTCTGAGGCAGATAAAGCACAGCTGCTGGTAAAACAAGCTCAGGGTGCTCCAAAGCCTGCACTGTTCTTTTGTGTGCTGGAACAAAGGCATATTAAGCTAAAACGCTATGGATGCAACAAGCCTACAACAGAAGAAAAGCCTAAGGGAGCAGACAGTGCATCCCTATTCATATCATCCTTTTTATGAAGTAACATCTTTGTCTGCGTTTCCATTGCGTTGTGCTTTGCAACAGCAGTGTGCTGTACCAACCACGTGCAGGGATGAACCAGCAATCAGCCATGTTGTTGGGAAGTAACTCCTTCCTCTGCTGCCACTGTGCAGGTGGAAGAGGAAAGAGAACAGGAACATTACAGTGTGAGGAGTCAGACAGCTGGCAGATGGAGTCCCACGAGCCAAGAAAGCAGATGGAGATGATGCCACATGAACGGGATGTCACAGCAAGCATCCACAGTGCAGCTGAACTTGCCATGCAACGTCACAGTTAGGGAAAAAGCAGACAGAACTACATTAACCTTAACTGAACAATTATCCATAGAATCATAGAATGGCCTGGGTTGGAAGGGACCTCAAGGATCATGAAGCTCCAACCCCCCCGCTGCAAGCAGGGCCACCAACCTCCACATTTAATACCAGACCAGGCTGCACAGGGCCTCATCCAACCTGGCCTTGAACACCTCCAGGGATGGAGCATCCACAGCCTCTCTGGGCAGCCTGTTCCAGCACCTCACCACTATCTTGGTAAAGAACTTCCCCATGATATCCAACCTAAATCTAAACCTAAATTATTTCTAACCTTGCTGCAAGAATAACGGTCCCATGGCACACTTGTTTCTGACCAAAAAAGAAAGAAAAACAGTATTGTTACCACAGTTATTTTTTTTAGTATAGTTCCTACCCTTAGTGCAGAGCAAAGGGAGTCACTTCAGCACTTTCACTGTATTACGAGTTACCTCGCTCAGTTTCTACAGACACTGAGTTGCTGCAAAAAACCCAAATATCTGTACTGCACCGAAGGCTGAAACTCACACAACACGAAGTTACTTCAATCCTAGTTTCTGAACAACAGACGACGACAGCACTGCCTTTAGCAACCGGGAACAAGATTTAATAATACCCAATAAAAGACTTCATCCATACCAGTAATATAATCCTACACAAATCACTAACTCTACTCAAATGATGGACTGAAATTCCACAAAATAAGCATACAGGGCACTTGTAACTGTGGTGTCTCTATGCAGAGTTGATGTCACCCTTCCCACAGAAGATGGGCCATTACCATTACCTCCTGACAAGGATGAGGACTGCTAGCACGTCTCACAAACACTTAATGAAGAAATACACCTGATCATCTCTTTGCCCTCTTCACTGAAATCCTTCTTAATCATTACCTTATACTTTAGTTTTAATTATACACTTATAATTTAAGTGAAAGAGTTCATCAATAGGGATTCATTTCATGTTTTAGCTGGAAGAAGTCGAGGACGTGGCTAAAACACAGAACAGAGCAAAGGTCTATTTCAGACATGAGTAAAGTGGGACATTTACTTATAGAGCAGCACTTTGTGAAATAAAGTTGTAAGAAAACAAACCCCAAACTTGCAGTCTGTTCTCAGGTAAGCATAGAAGACTGGATGCTAAAACAGCTCTGCTGGAACAGTGCACATTCGTTCAGCTGCTCACTGGTTTGAGGTTTGTTCCTAATTACTTCAATTTACCTGTTAAGGAAGCACTTGAGAACTGAAAATTAAGACTGCTGTGCAGTTGAATTTGGAATGTTCCCACAAAAGCCAACCATGGATGGCCAGCACAGACTGCAGTCCTCGTGCTGGGCAGTTTCAGACAAGGCCAGAACTATTCCACAGAAACAGCTCTCAGAACTGAAATGTTCTGGTCAGCTCCGTCCCCACTGGGAACAACCAGAGGGGCTGAAGTGACAGAAGGCAGGAGGAAAGTCAGAACAAATGCCATTCCCAATCAGCTTTTTAGTTTATGATGATTATTTTATGCTTGTAAAGAACACAAAGGAATTTGAGAAATTAGCAGGTTTTGAGTAATCTCTTATTTGGCTGACAAACAACTTCCTTCACACTGGTACTTCTGTTTAAGCCACGAAGGAAGTTGGAATCTCTTAATACTATCATTCACCAAAACTAGGTTTAGAGGTTTTCAAGGAAAACTGGTACTACCACATGAGGGAATTTACCAGAGAACACGACAAAGCGAAAGACAGCACGCTTCTGGCTTCCAATTTTAGCTGCCTGAGCAGAAATGTGTTTTAGAATCAACAGTCCTCCTTCCGTGGCACCTTAAATACCAGACAGCAAAGCAATGAGTGAAAGGAGTTCACAGAAATAAACCACTTACCTTAAATGAAGTCTCAGAAATAACTGCATTGGCATTTTAGGATAATTACCAGGAAAAAAATACCACGCAGCACAAATTTGGGATACTATACTCAACCTGCTCCATCCTGTCCCAAGAACACTCACAGGCAAGCTCACCCGCCCATATAACAACACAGATTGGAGAACAAGGAGCAGAAAGAAGCACTCACTCTGCCGTTTCCCCTTGGCCTTGCCACTGCTTTACCCAAGCTGCCTACTGAGGACTACACTGATTCAGTAGATAAACCATTTTTTTCCAAGCAGATTAGGATTAACAGCAGCTACAAATAAGAGTTTACATGAGACATCATCCTAAAGTCAACCAGATAACGGGCATAAAGTTACCTACTAAATTAGGTTTAAATCACAGTTTGCAAGACGTGGTAATGTGAAATCTACATACATCATGGGAAAAGAGACTTACATGAATTGGTTGCAAAGCTTTTTGTCAGTAATGCCTTATGCTAAGGATGGGGGTAACAGCATCATCTAGAGATCGCACCCTTCAAGCCAGCACTCGTATGAGACCTTCTCTAAGGAGAGCCTTACTACTGAAGATTCCAGTGCTGCACTCTGCTTTGGTCTTCACTTTTCGCCACTGTTCTCTACACTCCAAAGAACCCCAGGAAAACAGAGCTCCAACTACACCGCAGTGCCCACTACTTAATGAAGACATCAACTCTCATGAGGTAACTTTTAAGGTTAATTTTAATTAGCCGTCACTCAATGACAAGAGGAGCAGAGCAATAACACGCACTACTACAAACAGCTAATGGTCATTTTACAGATGAAATAGGGGATTTGTTTCAGCTAAACGTGTGCACAGAGTTTGCATGTAGCACTGGGCACTGTAACAAGCCCTACCTCTGGTGCGTGGGGAGCAGCCATGAAAGCAAAGAGCAACACCAGTTAAACCACAGCAAAACGAGTGCCACACTAAAGAATTCAGAGCTTTTAGCACCCTCTAGCGACAAGCTCAGAGTTCTGGAGGTGTAACACTCCTATTTTTACACATCAAAAGGTGCCTGGTCCTGCACACTGCAATTTACTTTCAAGAATCAACAGTCTTCTACAGGAAAGCTGCTATACTGAAGCAGCATGGTACACACTTTAACCTTCCAAAGTATTTTACCACTGTAGACTTCAGTAGTTTTTACAGGCTCTGTTGACTTGAAGGATTAAACTCTATAGGTTCAAGAGTGGTCACTGGTGCCTACAGCAGTTAAAACACTATTCTTTCCTAGCTGCTCCTGGTGCCCGCTGTACACCATGCCCTGTTTACTGCCAGCTGACTCTAGAGGAGAGCATTCCTGAGAAACCACTCCAGCAGTTAAACTACAAGGCTGTATATTAAGCTATGGAAATTAATTCATTTCATTTTTGTGGATATACTATCAAAATACGGTCACCTGTGCATAATCATATCAAAATAGTTCCAGTTTTATAGTTTCAGTTGACATTCCTTGCCAAGGCAACACAGTACTAATGTAAAAAGACCAAAAGCATCAAAGAACACACTGATATTTTTAATTCATTTATAAGAATCTCATTTCTTGCTTCAAAAAAGCTAATTAACAAAGGAAATATTCCACTGGATGACGCCATGGGTAGATCACCAGCACCGTTACCGTTTGGTAGGACACCTCTCTTCAGAGAAAGACTTGCACACCAAAACCAAGATTAACTGAACTCAAATGCCTCCATAAAGCACTGGGAAAGTAAATAACACATTTTAGCAAAACACCCACAAACACGTCTGCTAAAGAAAGAATTTCTGACAGCAGTCATTAGACACAAGAACACAGCCATCAGATGGACCTGAGAAGCCTGTTTTGATGTGTTGCGCCAGCTCTGGGCTTGGCACTTGCTTTGTTTACCAGTTCCCACCTGTGCTAAGAATTTAAGGCACAACAGCCTTACTAAGCACGTTTGCAAATAAACCAGAAGCTCCTTAATGGGAAGGGGTGAGATTTTACCTTCCGAGCCTGTTCCTCAGCTCGCTCCTTTTTTATCTTCTCCAGTTCAGCCAGAAGAGCTGCAGTGTCATCATCATCACTGTCTTCCAGGTCATCATCCTCATCGTCCTCCTAATGGCAACAAAAGGAGAAAAGGAACAGTTTATGAATGTCACGTAATAGGCACAGCTTTTCATTCTGAACATTGACTGCAGAGATGTCTCTCGTGCTCAAAACAAAGAATTATGAGAAGTCCCCCAGACAGCTCTGGTGCATTCAGTTAAGGCTGACTTCTGGAGCACGAGGGTGCTTGTAGCAGCAGCAAATATAATACAGATTGTTCATCACTCCTATACCATAAAGACAAAAATGTAAGTGTTTGTGTTTTTAGATGACTGCAATTCTTATTTTGTAATAATTCGAATGCCAGGTTCCTGACAGACTCCAGAGAGCTGGCACTCTTAATCACTGTAACACAAGTCATTATAATTGTATGCCTAAATACCTCATCCAGTATTGCTGGGACCAAATATAGCACTATTAGAAACAAAACAAACATCAGCATGCTGTCAATACCTGGACAACTCCAATACATGAGCGCAAGGAAAGGAGCCAAGAACTCATTATTCATGCAGACAATCAGTGTACCTCAATTGCTTTACCCTGGGGAATTCTGACTGATCCAGTACTTAGGCTGAGGCTAAAAAAAACACCAATAATTTAAGCAGTACCTTCAATTCCCCAGTTCTTGTCTGCTAGTAGTCACAGCACCCTTGCTCCTTTCTAAGAACACCACTAATTACAGCATAAAACTACTATGGACTTCCATCAGAATAGAGGAACTGGAAGCAGAGTATCCCCAAACCAGTTCTCAGTTACAAGTCTTAATTTATATACATATACATGTATGTATATGTACATGCAGGTGACACCAAGCTGGCTGGAAGTGTTGATCTGCCTGAGAGTAGCGAGGCCCTACAGAGGGATCTGGACAGGCTGGATAGCTGGGCTGAAGCCAATGGGATGAGATTCAACAAGACCAAATGCCGGGTCCTGCACTTTGGCCACAATAACCCCAGGCAACACTACAGGCTTGGGGCAGAGTGGCTGGAAGACTGTGTAGAGGAAATGGACCTGGGGGTATGGATTGATGCTAGGCTGAACATGAGCCAGCAGCATGCCCAGGTGGCCAAGAAGGCCAGTGGCATCCTGGCTTGTATCAGAAATAGTGTGACCAGCAGGAACAGGGAAGTAATTGTCCCCCTGTACTCAGCATTGGTGAGGCCGCACCTCGAGTACTGTGTCCAGTTCTGGGTCCCTTGCTTTAAGAAAGACATCGAGGCCCTGGAGCGTGTTCAGAGAAGGGCAACAAAGCTGGTGAGGGGTCTGGAGCACAGGCCTTATGAGGAGCAGCTGAAGGAGCTGGGATTGTTCAGTCTAGAGAAGAGAAGGCTCAGGGGAGACCTTACTGCTCTCTGTAACTACCTGAAGGGAGGTTGTAGTGAGCTGGGGGTCAGCCTCTTCTCTCGTGTGACAGTGATAGGACTAGAGGGAATGGCTTCAAGCTGTGCCAGGGAAGGTTCAGGCTGGATGTTAGGAAATACTACTACTCTGAAAGGGTGGTCAGGCACTGGAATGGGCTGCCCAGGGAGGTGGTGGAGTCACCG
>JACDJE010000153.1:1694773-1820586 GCA_016647715.1 Pavo muticus
TTGTGGATGCCCCATCCCTGGAGGCATTCAAGGCCAGGCTGGATGTGGCTCTGGGCAGCCTGGTCTGGTGGTTGGTGACCCTGCACATAGCAGGGGGGTTGAAACTGGATGATCATTGTGGTCCTTTTCAACCCAGGCCATTCTATGATTCTATGATTCTGTACACTTCACAATTTAGGTACCACAGTACCTAAATTTGGTCAAGCTTCGTATTAAAAAAAGGAATATTTCTCAAACAGACAACAAACAACTTTGATTTTTGTTTTAATTCTCACTTCACAGTACCTGAACTGAATCAGACACTTTAAAAGGCAATTTATTACTTCACTGATGCTGTAACAGTTGAAGATGAGTCATTCCCCTTTTCCTTCCTGTCTTGTTTGTCCAAGCACAAAAAAAAAAGCTCTTTATTAACTGTTCATACTTGCTGCCAATTCATTACAGCCATTCTGTATCAGCTGGCCTGCTTGATGCTTCCCTACTGGCTGGCCTAGATTTTTGCTAGCATGAAGCCAGCATGAAAGCCAGTGAACACTCCCTTGCAGGTCCTCAGCTCAGAACCATCAGGCCAATATCCCACATTCTGCTCTCCAGCACAGTGTGTAACTCATAAACTTACAACATGGAATTGTGTGAGAGCACTGTCACGTAAAGGTACTAAGATCTGGCTGTTAAAGGTTGGATTTTACCTCTGGTTGGTCTGTCTCTGTTCTTCTCCCTCGCAGCAACCCGCTCTCTCTCCTCCAGCTCCCTTCTGAAGTCACGGTTACGCACCTCCTCGGGAGCATCCTGAGTGGCCTGTCTGAAATAGCAACCAGGGGAAAAGAATCATAGAATCATAAGGTTGGAAAGGACCTGCAAGATCATCTAGTGCAACCGTCCTCCCATTACTGTTGCTACCACAAGCTCTAAACCATATCTCGTAGCTCCTCATCCAGAAGCCTCTTTAACACTGCCAGGGACGGCGACTCCACCACCTCCCTGGGCAGGCTGAAGCTGACAGCCAGGAGCTGACAGCAGATTATCACAAGAGGCCAATAAATCCAGGGGTGAACACGTTTCTACTCTTTACACATAACTGGGTACCCTGTGGACACACACTCCTTTCTCTGTATGCATTACACACACACGGGCATTAAACGCACACGCTCCTTCCAGTGGCTCCCAAATGAATTTTAAAGATCTACATACATTCTTGCAAAACCATGCTGACTACATCTGTATTTTGCAGGTATCTCTAAACCTGTTCTCTGCAGCCCAAACTCTATGACCAAACTGACATCTACCAACACTCTGGTTAATTCTCTTTGCCATTTTATCATCTCACGTTGCTGTTGCAAACAAATCTCCCAGGCTTGCAAGACCAAAACTAGAGCATGCTGTTCTCCAATCTTTTCTCCCCACAAGACAGAAGAGACAATGTACCACTGCAGGGGGAAAAAAAGAAACATGGAAGGAATGAGCACAACACTAGCTTTAGTGAAATACACTGCAAATGCATCTTTTCCCCTCTTTTATATAATACACAGAGGCAAAAACCAACAGACTGCTTGTATTCAAGTCACACTAAGTTCCACCTAGAACATGCTGAACTTCTCTGGAAGACTCGAGAAGAACTGATGAATAAAAACAAGCAGCAATTGCTTTCACCTTACTGTGAACTCAGGTTTGGGAATAAGAGTGCCTGGAAGAAACCCAGGCTCCAGTCATTATAAATACACTGTGTGCACAGGCTGTCTTTATGCTGAAGCATTTCATTTGCTTTTATAATTAAAAACTTGAATTCAGAATCCCTGACATGGCTGCAAACCACCCCCCAGGCCCTGTGTCAATGAGGCATGGGAGAGTGGGACTGAAATACCAAATCTTTCCTGCAATTATGCAGTCCTGGCAAATTAGCAAAGCCAACCTTGTAGTAGCTATTTGGGAGAATGACCTTAAGACACTTAATGCCCCCTCACACACACACACACACACACACACGCACTCAAAGGGATTTGTTACTACACACACTGTATATTCCTGTATGTATTTCTCCCCACACACTCCTTTCAGAACAACAGACTAGTGTTCCACACCCTGCTCTATTTAAGGAGACAAACCACCAGCCATTTTCCCCATAACAGCACGTTTTGTGCTGTTGCTTTTGGTGTTCTCCAAACATTCCAACTCCCGTATCCACGTTACCTTCAAAGCTATTCAATGGGCAGGAGGGAAGCAGTGAAAGGGTAAACATCTGCACTAAGGAAGTAAAACCCCAGCAATAGTTTAAGCTAGAAAAAAAAACCAAACTATTTTGAGGCTGACAGCTCAGTTAAATCCAAGTACCTGTGGCACACTGACTCCAGATTTCATGCTATCTTAAAAGAATATAAACAAATTATTAAGCATTCCAAACACAGGATAATATGCATATAAAATCCCATTATCTTTCACACCAATTGAAGCAGACGACTCTTCTAGGACCTCTTCCAGTGCTTAACATCAGCTCTTCCAACACCTACTAATGTCCAAGTGTTGTTTCATATTGCTCTGCCTCTTCTTAGTGCTCTTTCCCAGTGGTTCTTTGCCAATACTTGACATGATTTTCCACCTTTTAAGACATTTTCAACTTAATACCTCTCATCCCATCTTGTTCTGCAACTAATGACACCTAATCAGCTCAGCTGTCTCTGTATGCTCCCAACACTTTTCACTCCACTACCTGAAATGCTTTATCTCTAAAGATCACCCTCTCATGATTCCCTTCCACAGGCCGTTATCCACACCACTAAAACTAAACCTTCCAAATCAGTTGCAACCCATTCAATCTCCTAAGTCTGCTTTTGAGACAAGCAGTTTCAGCACTGCTGCACAATATCTGTGTCTGCTTAATGTCAAGCATACGAGTATCTGATGTGGAAAGAATTCAGAGTGTTGGTCACATCACAAAGAAAGAAACAACAGAACATCCCCAGCCTGCTTTGCTATAAGACAGACAATAACGATACTTACCTGTATTTGATTTTAGTATGAGAGGGAAGGTCTCTGCTGGAATACTGCTTGGATAGCTGACTTAAGTCTCCTTCACCTTTTCCTCTTCCTCCTCTTGCAGGCTCAAACGTTGGCCTCGCTGCTGTCGTCATTTTAGTTACTATAGAGTCAAGGGCAAAAAACAGTCAATACTATAACTTAAAGTGACAGGCATTCACCAGAAGCTACGTTGCTCCTGGAACTGTTGCAGCAACAGCAAATTCCACCACACAATACAATCATTTGGCGCATGAGCCTTAAAGCTTAAGAAGGTTTTTAATCAACTTTTTAATTTTAATTAACAGCTTCAGATGTTCCAAAAATAAAGCCTTTTCCAACATGTCTGAAAGATGGTAGAGACCCAAACAAGAATGTGAGCTCATGCTTATAAAAGTGGATAAAACGCCAGGAGTCAGTCTCCTATCCTTAAGTCTTGGTAGAAATGTAATTCAACTCTTTCCCCTCTGGAAAAACAGCCAAAAATGACAGCCTATTGGAAATAGAATCATAGAATCACTANTGAAAGGGTGGTCAGGCACTGGAATGGGCTGCCCAGGGAGGTGGTGGAGTCACCGACCCTGGAGGTGTTCAAAGAACGTTTGGATGTTGTGTTGAGGGACATGGTTTAGCGAGAACCATTGGTGATGGGTGAATGGTTGGACTGGATGATCCTGTGGGTCTTTTCCAACCTTAGTGATTCTGTGATTCTATGATTCTATATTTTTAAATATCTAGAAGTTCATATTCTATCAATGGCAAAACCCTAAGGCAGGACAACGAAAGGAAAGAAGGCAGAAAAGAATGCATACATCAGTCAGAGGATCATCTGCATCGAGGTTCGCTGCAGGAATCTGGTCCAGCCGAGGCTTCTTAGACACAGAAGATGACGTTGTATGTTCTGTGAGATACGATTAAAATAAATAAATAGCAAACAGCACAAAGCCAATTTCACTTAACAGCATCTCAAGCTAGATAAAAAAAAATCATTAATAAGTTGTCTTGCATTACAGTAAGAAATATGAGCTTATGCTTGATTTCTCGTCACCTCTCAGTCTTAACACCCATGCTAATTCCTCCCATGTAGGCACCCCCAAACGAAGCACTAACATCCCCAAGCTTATCTTCTATCCTTCAAGTGTTTCTGAAGTCATTATTTCAAGAAGAAAGAACAGCAGAAGCTGTAGAGAGATATCCTTATTCTATATATTCAGTGGACTTTTTCCATTGCAGACCACCCCAAAGCATTATTATTATCTACCTGGGTCCAAATGACATCTGCTTTTAGCTGTGAATTAGAAAGTCCCATAATACCCTCTACTCAGCTCCTGTGAGGCCCCATCTGGAGCACTGCGTCCAGGCCTGGGGCCCCCAGTATAGGAAGGATGTGGAGATCTTGGAGCGGGTCCAGAGGAGGGCAACTAAGATGATCAGAGGGCTGGAGCACCTCTCCTATGAGGAAAGCTTGAGGGAACTGGGCTTGTTTAGCTTGGAGAAGAGAAGGCTCTGGGGAGACCTCATTGTGGCTTTCCAGTACTTGAAGGGAGCATATAAACAGGAGGGGGAATGGCTGTTTACGAGGGTGGATAGAGATAGGGTAAGGGGGAATGGTTTTAAACTGAGACAGGGGAGGTTTAGGTTAGATATTAGGAGGAAGTTTTTCACACAGAAGTGGTGACGCACTGGAACAGGTTGCCCAAGAAGGTTGTGGATGCCCCATCCCTGGAGGCATTCAAGGCCAGGCTGGATGTGGCTCTGGGCAGCCTGGTCTGGTGGTTGGTGACCCTGCACATAGCAGGGGGGTTGAAACTGGATGATCATTGTGGTCCTTTTCAACCCAGGCCATTCTATGATTCTATGATTCTGTACACTTCACAATTTAGGTACCACAGTACCTAAATTTGGTCAAGCTTCGTATTAAAAAAAGGAATATTTCTCAAACAGACAACAAACAACTTTGATTTTTGTTTTAATTCTCACTTCACAGTACCTGAACTGAATCAGACACTTTAAAAGGCAATTTATTACTTCACTGATGCTGTAACAGTTGAAGATGAGTCATTCCCCTTTTCCTTCCTGTCTTGTTTGTCCAAGCACAAAAAAAAAAGCTCTTTATTAACTGTTCATACTTGCTGCCAATTCATTACAGCCATTCTGTATCAGCTGGCCTGCTTGATGCTTCCCTACTGGCTGGCCTAGATTTTTGCTAGCATGAAGCCAGCATGAAAGCCAGTGAACACTCCCTTGCAGGTCCTCAGCTCAGAACCATCAGGCCAATATCCCACATTCTGCTCTCCAGCACAGTGTGTAACTCATAAACTTACAACATGGAATTGTGTGAGAGCACTGTCACGTAAAGGTACTAAGATCTGGCTGTTAAAGGTTGGATTTTACCTCTGGTTGGTCTGTCTCTGTTCTTCTCCCTCGCAGCAACCCGCTCTCTCTCCTCCAGCTCCCTTCTGAAGTCACGGTTACGCACCTCCTCGGGAGCATCCTGAGTGGCCTGTCTGAAATAGCAACCAGGGGAAAAGAATCATAGAATCATAAGGTTGGAAAGGACCTGCAAGATCATCTAGTGCAACCGTCCTCCCATTACTGTTGCTACCACAAGCTCTAAACCATATCTCGTAGCTCCTCATCCAGATGCCTCTTTAACACTGCCAGGGGCGGCGACTCCACCACCTCCCTGGGCAGGCTGAAGCTGACAGCCAGGAGCTGACAGCAGTTTATCACATGAGGCCAATAAATCCAGGGGTGAACACGTTTCTACTCTTTACACATAACTGGGTACCCTGTGGACACACACTCCTTTCTCTGTATGCATTACACACACACGGGCATTAAACGCACACGCTCCTTCCAGTGGCTCCCAAATGAATTTTAAAGATCTACATACATTCTTGCAAAACCATGCTGACTACATCTGTATTTTGCAGGTATCTCTAAACCTGTTCTCTGCAGCCCAAACTCTATGCCCAAACTGACATCTACCAACACTCTGGTTAATTCTCTTTGCCATTTTATCATCTCACGTTGCTGTTGCAAACAAATCTCCCAGGCTTGCAAGACCAAAACTAGAGCATGCTGTTCTCCAATCTTTTCTCCCCACAAGACAGAAGAGACAATGTACCACTGCAGGGGGAAAAAAAGAAACATGGAAGGAATGAGCACAACACTAGCTTTAGTGAAATACACTGCAAATGCATCTTTTCCCCTCTTTTATATAATACACAGAGGCAAAAACCAACAGACTGCTTGTATTCAAGTCACACTAAGTTCCACCTAGAACATGCTGAACTTCTCTGGAAGACTCGAGAAGAACTGATGAATAAAAACAAGCAGCAATTGCTTTCACCTTACTGTGAACTCAGGTTTGGGAATAAGAGTGCCTGGAAGAAACCCAGGCTCCAGTCATTATAAATACACTGTGTGCACAGGCTGTCTTTATGCTGAAGCATTTCATTTGCTTTTATAATTAAAAACTTGAATTCAGAATCCCTGACATGGCTGCAAACCTCCCCCCAGGCCCTGTGTCAATGAGGCATGGGAGAGTGGGACTGAAATACCAAATCTTTCCTGCAATTATGCAGTCCTGGCAAATTAGCAAAGCCAACCTTGTAGTAGCTATTTGGGAGAATGACCTTAAGACACTTAATGCCCCCTCACACACACACACACACACACGCACGCACTCAAAGGGATTTGTTACTACACACACTGTATATTCCTGTATGTATTTCTCCCCACACACTCCTTTCAGAACAACAGACTAGTGTTCCACACCCTGCTCTATTTAAGGAGACAAACCACCAGCCATTTTCCCCATAACAGCACGTTTTGTGCTGTTGCTTTTGGTGTTCTCCAAACATTCCAACTCCCGTATCCACGTTACCTTCAAAGCTATTCAATGGGCAGGAGGGAAGCAGTGAAAGGGTAAACATCTGCACTAAGGAAGTAAAACCCCAGCAATAGTTTAAGCTAGAAAAAAAAACCAAACTATTTTGAGGCTGACAGCTCAGTTAAATCCAAGTACCTGTGGCACACTGACTCCAGATTTCATGCTATCTTAAAAGAATATAAACAAATTATTAAGCATTCCAAACACAGGATAATATGCATATAAAATCCCATTATCTTTCACACCAATTGAAGCAGACGACTCTTCTAGGACCTCTTCCAGTGCTTAACATCAGCTCTTCCAACACCTACTAATGTCCAAGTGTTGTTTCATATTGCTCTGCCTCTTCTTAGTGCTCTTTCCCAGTGGTTCTTTGCCAATACTTGACATGATTTTCCACCTTTTAAGACATTTTCAACTTAATACCTCTCATCCCATCTTGTTCTGCAACTAATGACACCTAATCAGCTCAGCTGTCTCTGTATGCTCCCAACACTTTTCACTCCACTACCTGAAATGCTTTATCTCTAAAGATCACCCTCTCATGATTCCCTTCCACAGGCCGTTATCCACACCACTAAAACTAAACCTTCCAAATCAGTTGCAACCCATTCAATCTCCTAAGTCTGCTTTTGAGACATGCAGTTTCAGCACTGCTGCACAATATCTGTGTCTGCTTAATGTCAAGCATACGAGTATCTGATGTGGAAAGAATTCAGAGTGTTGGTCACATCACAAAGAAAGAAACAACAGAACATCCCCAGCCTGCTTTGCTATAAGACAGACAATAACGATACTTACCTGTATTTGATTTTAGTATGAGAGGGAAGGTCTCTGCTGGAATACTGCTTGGATAGCTGACTTAAGTCTCCTTCACCTTTTCCTCTTCCTCCTCTTGCAGGCTCAAACGTTGGCCTCGCTGCTGTCGTCATTTTAGTTACTATAGAGTCAAGGGCAAAAAACAGTCAATACTATAACTTAAAGTGACAGGCATTCACCAGAAGCTACGTTGCTCCTGGAACTGTTGCAGCAACAGCAAATTCCACCACACAATACAATCATTTGGCGCATGAGCCTTAAAGCTTAAGAAGGTTTTTAATCAACTTTTTAATTTTAATTAACAGCTTCAGATGTTCCAAAAATAAAGCCTTTTCCAACATGTCTGAAAGATGGTAGAGACCCAAACAAGAATGTGAGCTCATGCTTATAAAAGTGGATAAAACGCCAGGAGTCAGTCTCCTATCCTTAAGTCTTGGTAGAAATGTAATTCAACTCTTTCCCCTCTGGAAAAACAGCCAAAAATGACAGCCTATTGGAAATAGAATCATAGAATCACTAAGGTTGGAAAAGACCCACAGGATCATCCAGTCCAACCATTCACCCATCACCAATGGTTCTCGCTAAACCATGTCCCTCAACACAACATCCAAACGTTCTTTGAACACCTCCAGGGTAGGTGACTCCACCACCTCTCTGGGCAGCCCATTCCAGTGCCTGACCACCCTTTCAGAGAAACAGTATTTCCTAATGTCCAGCCTGAACCTTCCCTGGTGCAGCTTGAAGCCATTCCCTCTAGTCCTATCACTAGTCACACGAGAGTAGAGGCTGACCCCCAGCTCACTACAACCTCCCTTCAGGTAGTTATAGAGAGCAAAAATGATCTCTCCATTATGCCTCAAAGTTTATCTTAGTATTATCACCACAAATGCCAGCCAACGTGGACTGCAGCATGCTGGTGCTGATAACTGAACAGTGACACTGGTCACACATCCTAAACACTCTAGCCCTTGCCCCGGCCCAGTTCATTTCTCCAGTACAGGCACAGCATCAACACTGGTAACGCAGCAGAGCTCCAGCTGGCCAGCAAACCTTCTGAAGTGCTGACATGAATTAAGTGCAATTAACAAAACACCTTGCTCAGACAAACACAGAAGTTCACCAGCTCTCCTACAGAAAGTCATACACCACCAGCAGGATCCAATAATAAAATAACTGATGCCGAGAAGTGCAGGTATGGCAAAGGAGTGAAAGGTGCTCAGCCCAGCCTCAGCTACACAACAGCTGTCAGCACACACTGTGCTCAGCACTGCAAGACAGCAGCGGGAGGCCCTGCAGGCCCAAACCATAGAGCCATAAGTTTAGGGTAGTCTACCAAGGCAAAAAAACCCCACCAAAAAACAACAAAACAAAACAATAAAACCAACCAGACAAACAAAAACCCTAGATGATCCTTCAGTGCCATCTTCAGTCTGTTAAATGAAACTACACACATTTCTGCCTCACCAGCACACGCACATTCATAAGCACAGCCTAAGGACTTAAATGAAAGAGACACTCAGAGGGCAGTGAGGCCCCGGCACAGCTGCCCAGGGTGGTGCCCCATCCCTGAGGTGCTCAAGGCCAGGCTGGATGGGCCCCGGGCAGCCTGAGCTGGTGGGGGGCAACCAGCCCACGGCAGGGGTTGGGGCTGGGTGGGCTCTGAAGTCCCTTCCAACCCAAATCATTCTATGATTCCACGAAGACAGGCAGCCAGCACGAGCCCGCACTCACTGCGCCCAACTGCTGACACTTTTAGTGACTCTGTGCAGGTGAGCTGGAGATCGGCAGGCCTTCTTGGCTTTGGTGCAGACCCACAATCTGAGAAAGACATGACCCCAGGACCTATCTCTATTATTTATGGGTAACGGAAGGGATCTCTTGAGTTCAAGCCCCGGCCCGACTGCGTACACCCATGGAGCATTACCAAATCCCACGGAAACTGCGCCTGCAGCATCTTTCTGAGCTCATCCTGCATTTGGCTTGGCCATAAGGGACCCGAAATCCGCCTGAAGCCACTCAGGCCCGTTTGCTCCGATCAGGTTTCGGAAGCGCAGCACTGGAGCAGCCCCTTCAGTGCCGCACAACGCCGGGTCGGCCGAGCCGCGTCCATCGGCGCACGCCCGGGCCCAGCTAGGCCGCCAGGCCGCCAAGCCGCCTGCCCGGTGTCCCACCAGGCTGCCCGCCGCCCCGGGGCCGCCTCTCCACGCTCAGAACCCCCGATTTAGTCCCCTCAGCATCCGCCTCTGACCTCGGGGTCTCCTCCCGCTGAGCAGCCAGGCCCTACGCCACCGCCATCATCCCGCCCACTACCCACAAGGCACCGCACGGCGGCCACAGAGCGGAGCAGCGGAAGGAGAACCTACCATGGAGATGGTACAGGATGGACTTACTACGTCAATGCGGAAGCGCGTCCGCCATGTTCGCTACCGTGGCGGAAGTAAGCGCTGTTGCTGCCTGAGTAGCGATGGCGGCTTTCTCTCACCTCCCCTGCAGCGCGGCCTGGGCTTGCTGTGCGAGCTGCTCCTTGCCCTGCTGTCCTCAAGCTTTGGCCATCCAGGCTGTGCCTGGCCGAACCCCTCGTGCCTTCCTCAACCTTCCTGTGAGCTCCAGCCACCTCCCCCGCATGGACAAGCCGCTATCAGGGCCTCTGTCACAAATGGGTCTGAGAACAGAAGGGTAGGAACGACTCCAGGCCATGAGCTGGAGGGAGGAACAAGGCCCTCCAGTCCTTCTGTCACCAGCATCACCTGGGCCTGTCTCCCAGCTAGCAGCTCCCTCCCGCTGATGCCCTTAACATGGGGTATATTCATTGCTGTCTGTAAAAAAGCCATCATGTGAGAGCGCATCGCTCAGAGTTGAAATGCAGTCTCTCTCTTGTGTTTGCCGTTGCTTCCAGCTTATCAGACTTTGGTGAATCACATGAGGGTATATGATGTCAAACGTTCTTTGATACATCTACAAAGGCAACTTTTTCCCGGGCAGCCCCTCACACAGCATGCAACTTCGAAGAGAGCCCACTAGAGGTCTCGGAAGATGCTGCTAGGCAAGGAGCCCCAGCACCTAACGGCAGAGCACAGCCTTTGGAGCCTTCAGAGAAAGCCCGTGGAAGAAGCGGGCCCTGCTATACAGAGAAACCGTGTCACCTCCTTGGTTTGTGTCTACTTCCAGCCGTCCTGTTCCACCTCTGAGGAATTCAGCAGTGTCAGGCTGCAGACTGCGGATCACAGCAACCTGAATCAGTGCATCCTCCTCTGATGGTGGATGTTATTTGTAGATGTATAAATATCTACCTATGAGCTTTAAATCAGAAGTAACTGTCACACTAATTTGATTGCTTTGATCTTTGAATAAAGGAAAGACGTAGTGTCTGGCTAAAATTGTTCCCTGCAACCCTGAGGTGCTTTCTCCCAGTTTGTGAGTATAGATGTGAGGTAGAAATATGTATGGGCACATTTTATGGACAAAGTCTTCCTTAGAAGATGTGGGTGCTGAAGAAGAGATTCTGGAGGAGTTAAGGTGCCTGAGTCCGGACTCCCAAAAATCCCACCTCAGTCTTGCTACAGTGACACTGAACCTTCACAGGTCCACAACTTTTGATTTTAAAGGTCTCTAAATAATTAATTTATTTCTTTATTGATAATTATTAAAGACTTCTCAGTAATTATTGGATGAAAGCTCTGGGCACACTGAACTGGGGAATATATCTCATTTCTGTTAGGCCTCAGCGTGAGCAGGATGCTAAACTTCTTAGATCTCTAACTCTTAGCATGTTCAAGACTGGCCCAAACTCTGTATGTTTACAGAATCATAGAATGACTGTGGTTGACAGGGACCTCCAGGCCCATCTGGTCCAATCCCTGCTCAAGCAGGGACGCCCAGAGCAGGTCCTGGGCAACCTGGCATGGCTTTCTCCTTTTCTTGCATGGGTGAAGGTCCTCACGTGGTAGCCCCTCTGCCTTCTCGTGGTCTCCTGGGATGAGGAGCACGGGCCTGCCTGAATTGTTGGGACAGCCACGGCGGCACAGCCCTGCCTTGGGGTTTCACTGCACAGAGAGAGGGATGGAGCCTTGGGAGGGTCTCCTTTCATAGCTTCTCTTGGAAGGAATGAAAGATTCATTGATGAGCATGTATATAGAAGGGAGCACCAATAAAATTCAGTGGTATAGCCACTTGTCTGCAAGTGAGAATTTCTGCATTCCAGGCCCTGTTTCCATGATTGTGAACCAAAGCACCATCAGATGAGGTAAAAAAAAAAAAAAAGCAGCAACAAAATCCCAGGTCTTTCAACTTCCTATGCCTGCTCTAATCAGACCAGCTCATGACCAAAGACTGCTGTCTTCCTGTGGAACACTGAGCCTTGTACCTCTTTGCACCAATAATTTACACCATGGATGCACCCTTGATTATTCCTCTGCTGAGCAATTTGGCTCTGGCAACTCTTAAGGAGAGATTCTGAATTGCATGGGCAACATGAAAAGCAGGAAAATTCACCACTTCCCTTAACGATTTCCTGAAGTGATTCATTATCCTCGCAGCTCAAAATGGCAGTTTGTTTACTTTTAATTTCAGCTTATTTGTCTTTCTTCCCAACCATGGGTATCCGCTGTGTATAAAGTGAAAAGCCCATTTTCTCACCAGGTACTTACACTTTGTAACTAACTACCTTTGCATGAGGTAAGCAGAATGGCCAATTCTAGTCCTTTCCTTCTTCCCACCAGTTACTTGCTGTCTCTTTCTTCCTCTCCTTCTAACTTATCAACATCAGAACTATGAGAACTCTTTCAACATCAACTCCAGTGAGGTAAACTGGAGATGTAAGATCCCTTCCCCCCCCAGCTTTCTATGCAGCTGTTTATATACCCAAGAATCACACTGGCTTTCTTCCCCGCACCACCGCACTAGGCACTCCAATGCAGATGCAAGTCTTTCTGATTCTTAAATGCTTTCCAGGGCTGTTGCTTTCCTGGTTAAAAAAAATCATATATTCTTTGATCCAAGATGAATGAACACCTTTACTTGTTTTAAATGCATCTGGCTTGAAAAGAAAAACCCCTTCTGGTGTTGCTGGCATGGTCTCTTAGTCACCACCCCAAATTCTTTGTGGTACCTGTATATATTCGTACTGTGATGCTGTATGTACTTGTAGATCACCGGTGCAAATGCAGAATACAGAGACCACCATGTTACTTCCTCTGGGGTGCTGTTAGAAATCCCAGTTCAGTGACTGCTTTTGGAGGCGTCTCTGGGTCTGACGCACACACAAAGGGGTGCAGCTCCTACAGCAAAGAGCCTGTTTTGCAATCATGATGACACTACCAATCGAACATGTCATGAACTCTCCATTTGTTACATTTCCAGGGCTTCTTTGTGACCAAACTCAAACTTCTGCTGAAGAACAACAGCTCCCCAGAATCCTTGGGCTTCTGTTCTCTGGAGCTTCCCCATATCCAGAGACGTTTTAAATGTTCACACCAGGAGACCAATATTCTGCAGTTATCTCAGTGCTCCAGGATGCTGGTACTTTTGCAAATATGTGTTGCTCTTAAATGTTGGTCCTTCTCTGAGATTACCAAAGGACTGCAGAATGCATCACTTCCTAAAAGAGAACAGAAACATTTACATAAACCTTGTGCCTGTTTGGAGACTTATTAATGTTTTTCTCATCTACTTCTTGGCTTTTGACATTATGAAGATTTCTTATGTTCCTAATGGACTTCAAAAAGCCCCTCTTGGTCTTGCCAAGGCAGGGATTTATCCCCCTCTTTCCTGTGTCATATTTTTGTTCTTTAAAGCTTCTCATGTATACTCTTTGCCATCTCTTCCTCATTTCTTCCATTTGTAACATTACTTTTAGATTTAACTGTTGCTTTCCACTGTTTTTTTTTTTCTGGGTGGGAACTTAGACAAGACAACTTCCTTCCCTGAATCCCTGGCTCTTCCGCTGTAGGCTCTGAGATCACCTTCTGCCCACCCTCAGGTACAGCAACACTGCATGCGATCTGTGCTTTTAAAGCCAGGTGGCACTGTGAGCAGTACACCAGCATGTCCTCGAGCTGAGCAGAGATTTGTATCCAAACGGAAATGTCTGAGCTAGAATTTTCCCCTTGCCACCCTTCCTGTAAGAACCTGTCTCTTACCATCCAGGGCATGGCCTGCATGGCCACAGCACGTTTCCTCCCTTGGGACGTGTATGCTTTCAAGGACTGGGCCTCCCACTGGCCTGGTGATGTTGCAGGGAACTGTCAGCAGTGGCAGCCCAGCGCAGGAATGCTCAGCATCCAAACAGCAGCCTTAAAAGAAGTTGGTGGGAAGTCTCTGTTTCCTTGATTGGGAAAAGAACAGATGTCTGGCCGGGCTGTGACTCGGCTGGTGAGCCAGCATGGGGCTGCTTTCCGATGAGGACATCTCAAAGGGCTGGCTCACCATCATGCCCTCTGTGCTGCTGTGGTGCCATAAAACCCTTGTGCTGCTATGAAACCCTTGTGCTGCTGTGAAACCCTTGTGCTGCTGTGATACCCTCGTGCTGCTGCTTTTCTGCATGCTCACAGAGTCATCCCAGCTCTCAGACTCCTCCTGGCTGCCTCCCACCCCACTGACTCTTTCGCTGCTTGCCTCTGTGCTCAATCACAGCTCCTGCACTACTGTCTGCCTTTGCTTCTTGAAATAAGTGTGACATGACAGCTGCCAATGGGATTTGCAATGAGGAAGAGACCTTGTAACTATTCTCAACAGAGAAAAATCCAGGAGTCAGAAAGAATTCCCTGCAAGAAAAGGCACAGGGCAAGAACCTGAACTAGGCCCTTCCTAAGCGCCCAGGAGAGGCCCACAGAGCAGCATGCAATCCCCCTGCAGCCCACAGGCACCACGTGAAGCACATCTCCATGTGCAGCCATGGAGGAGCCCGCTGTGCAGCCCTGGATGAGGCCTGGAGGAGGCACAGCCCATGGATACCCCTCTAGGAGCAGCCCCAGGCCAGAGCTGCAGCATGCGGAGAGGAGCCCACAGTGGGGCAGGAGGGCCGGGGGAGCTGCTGCCTGTGGGGCAGTGCTGGAGAAGTTCCCCACCCACAACATGATGTCAGCCCAAAGGCACTCAGCAAGGGAGGGAGGAGGATGCTGGGGGCATGGGTGGCACTGAAGAGCACACAGCTCTGCTGCTCTCTATCTTAGGCACACGCTTGTCCCTGTGGAGGAATTCTTGTTTCTGCAGAATCAAATGGTTTCTTTGAGCTCGGACAAAGCAATTAATTTTAGCCATGTGATATTTACATGCAGATGAGCTGCTGGGCCATACCACTCTCAATAGCTGCATCCAGTGATAGGCAAAAATACCCCACTGTGTGAATTATTCGCCAAACAGCTCTGCTAAGGACTAAGCTAATTTTATCCTTTTCTCAGTGCTGGCTGACAGTGATTCAATCCCTGCTTGTCTGGGAGGACTCTCAGTACCTGGATGCCCAGACACCCAAATGAGCATTGTATCACCCATCCAGGAGGCAAGGGTCTGCTGCCCACACACTGCTGTGGTCTGTCTTGGTTTTTTTTTCACTGTTTGTGTAGATATGGAACAAAGAATACCAGTGAAAAACCCCACAAGCGAGCTTATCAGGCAGAATGGAGTAGGGATGCATGGGGCATCAGCCACCTGTCCCAGTGTTTGCCCATCCTTACAGTAAAGAAATGTTTCCTAATGTCCAATCTGAGCCTCGCCTGGCACAGCTCTGTGCCATTCCTGGCCTGCCACCAGTTCCCAGCAGCAGAGCTTGGCACCTCTCTCTGCCCCCCCTCCTCAGGGAGCTGCACAGAGCCTCCTCTTCTCCAGACCAGACAAGTTCAGTTGGATGAGACTCTTCTGGGTTTAAAATTTCTGTTACTGGAAGATTCAAGGTGCAGCTAAGTACTTTTCGTAATCAGGGCTGCAAGGAACAGAGCAGCGAGCACGAAAGCATGGATTCTCCTAGTTTATATTGAGTCTCTGAACCAGGAACGCGAGGAAGAGTTTATAAGAAGAGCAAACAGCCATGCATCATCCTGACCCATTTAAAACCTGGCTGAGTTTCCTTTCCAGCAGCATTTCAGTAGTGCAGCCCTCAAGCTCATTGAAAACAAGGTAAGCCATAGGATCAGTTCCCACGTACTCCAAAGATGCCATGTTAATTTATGACAATTTCATAACTGAGAGGATTCCAGCTGCTGTCAACCAACAGCAATCCCTCTTAACCCACAGTAGCCCACCTATAGCTACTGACCCTGCACTCTGCAATGTGTTTATCCAGTCTTGAGGCAATGTGGGGTCAGGAGCAGCCTCAAACACCCGCATTGTTCCTTTTGGGTGTGGGCAGAGATCAGTTCACTCGGAGTCAAGTGATGAAAACAAAGAACAACAGCTTGGAAAACAATGCGCTCTTGACACAGAAGTGGGAGCTGCCAGGTTGATTCTTCCTTACTTCTTTGTTACAATTCACATTATTTCGGGTCTGAGACCTCAGGGGAGCCCTCTGCTTATGGAGGCCTGCAATAAGCAGAAGAAAAAGAAACTTGGGGAGGAAACTTGTATTTCCTCCCCAGCACAGCCACTAGCTTGGGAACCTTGCAAAGGTAACCCCCGCTCCCCAGGTCCTGCCTAGTTCCTTCTTTATAAAGAAATGGATAAAGCACCAAAGGCTTTCTCTCAGAGACCTGTAGATACAATATCCCATAAAACAGCAGGGTGTGGTTTCATTTCCTGTGTTATAAAGCCCAGAGAACTTTTATAGAATAACAGAATCATTGAATCACTGAATCATAAAATGGTTTGGATTGAAAGGGACCTTAGTGATCATCCAGTCCCAGCCCTCCTGCCATGAGCAGGGATACCTTCCACTGGACCAGGCTGACCACAGCTCCATCCAGCCTGGCCCTGAGCACCTCCAGGATGGCCCACCCACAGCTTCTCTGGGCAGCCTGTGCCAGCATATAACCATCCCCACTGTGAAAAAGTTCTTTCTAATGTATAACCCAAATCTACCCCATTTGATTTAAAGCCATTACACCTTGTTCTATCCCTGTACTCCCTGATGATGAGTCCCTCCCCATCTTGCCTGCAGCCCACTTTGGGTAGTCAGGCCACAGTGAGGTCTCCTTGGTGTCTTTTGTCCATGCTGAACAAGCTCAGCTGCCTCAGCCTGTCTCCTGTACTCCAGCCTTCTGAGCATCTTTATGGCCCTCTGGACCCAATCCAACAGCTCCACATCCTTCCTGTGCTGGGGGCCCCAGGCCTGGGCATAGTGCTGCAGGGGGGGCCTCATGAGAGTGCTTCCCTTTGTATTTTTTCCATCAGAACCGTAACTTCTATCTGAGCTAGACTTGACACTGAGCCTTGTATGGTTGGCTGGCTCAGGATTTGCAGTGGCCAGCTGCCCCAGCCAGGGCTGAGCACAGTGCTGCGGGAGCTGGAGGTACCCCAGCAGGGCGTTGTGCAGGCGTTCTGCACGTTTGCCTCTCCTTGGCAAGATGCTGCCTGCTTCCATGTCATTGCTGCTGAGTAGTAGCAACTGAAACTGAACTTTACATTCCCCTCCCTTTCCTGTTCTCCCTGGCCCACTGCCTCAAATGAGCACAGCACAAGCAGCCCATCTCACTTCTGTGCTGCGGCTCACACTGCTCACATGCAAAAGCACACATGAAGCACCTTGATCTTACTGCTCTCACTCATCGCTGCATTAGCGTGCACTTAGCAGCTCTGTCCTGCCATGCTCAAGGATGGCTCAGTGATAGCCCCATGCAGTGGTGCTGCACTGCTGGGTGCGGAGGATCAGGTGTGAGCACAGGGCTCCTGTCCATCTGGGTGCTGCACAGAGGACCTGGAGAGCATCATGTCATGGTACAGAGGCTGATGCTTAGTGGGACTGCAATGGTCCATGCTGAGCCATGAGTCTCTCCCTATCGCACTTTTAATAGAGAATTAAAGTACTTTAATGATATGAACAGGAGGCTTCATGCACAGCCCAACAGCACGCGAAATTGCTCAGGGCAGCAGGACAGTGACTGGAGCACTGGACAGAGACTGGACAGTTGGCCTCAAGCCCTGCCTGTCTCCTGAAGGAGGAGGGACTAAAGCCTTGGCCTCCTGGCTGCTGATGCTGAAGTTAAGAGAGCGGAAACAGGCTTGCACTGACTGCCTGCAATAAGGAAAGGATTCATGGCTGCACAAGGTGAGGACAAGCAAAGTTTTCACGCCCTTTGCAAAGCATGACAAGTGGTACACAGCCACAAACACGTTAAAACACCTCCCAAAGAAAGTCAAAACTGGCAGTGTAAATAATCAATAACAGTTCTGCAGCAGATCCCAGAACAGAAGCTGCAAAATCCTTTTCTTCTTTTAAGCTGACTTAAAATCACAGTTCTGCCAGGTTTGCTCTCCAGAGACCTGGAGTTTTGCAATTCTATTTTAACCTGTGATCTCAAACAGCCACTCATCTATTTAAAGCACTAATTTAAGACTACTATTTCCTTCCGCATTGTGGTCATTTATTGTGCCTAGAAGCATTGCTGCTTTTGTTTTTTAGAGGAAGATCCTCACTTGCACACATGCTGCTGTGCACACGGATAGTAGAAGCTCTGCCTGTGCCCAGGGCAGTGACATGATCCTAGCAATGGTGGCTCTGCTCTTCACGTCTGAATCCATCCCAAGGCAATGCTGGCCAAGAGCAGCACAGCCAGAGTGACTTCCTGTGGCCATCTCCATCATTGTTCTGGGAAGGCAGGTGAGCAAAACACACTGCCCGGCTCCACAGCACTTGCCTTTCCTCCCTATCTTCATGGTGCTCCCCACTGGGCTGGCCAGGCCTTTAAGGCAGAACAGGTTGCTCCTCCTCCCACTCCTCAATGCCCAAATATTGCTGGAGACAGTCAGCCCTGGGTGTGGCTGCTGTCTGCCTCCTGATTACAGCTGGGCCCCGCCAGCAGGTTTAGCTTTCTCAAAGATCATGGCTTTCTCATTCACTCTTCAGAGATGATGCAAGTGCAACAAGCCTGTACCTCTCATTGCGGTCCCACCCATGGGTTTTCTGCCAGTGCAGCCTGTAAGGAGCCGCCTCACACCTTGCTTCCAAACAGAACCTGGCACAGCACAGTCTCAGCACTGGCTGAGCCACACGGGGCTTGTGAAAAGATCAAATTCTGACAATGAGGAAAAGTAAGTAGTAGTGCCTAGAAGAACAGCATTCAAGTGACTTTCTTGTCCCAAACAACTTTAAGATGTGAAAGAACTGCTGTGGCTATGCAAACTCACTGTAAAGCAAAGGTCACACAAACTATCATCTCTTTTAATCTTGGTTTAAAGAGTTGTATTGTTGAGCTTTCAGCACGTCTTTAAATAACTCATTTCTATAGTTAAAATTCACACTATTAAAAATATTGCCATGTACTATCGAAATCTAAATCTATCCAATTTATCAAAGATAAATTTATCTGGGTTGGAAGGGACCTCCAGGATCATGAAGCTCCAACCCCCTGCCACAGGCAGGGCCACAAACCTCCACATTTAATACTAGACCAGGCTGCCCAGGGTCCCATCCGACCTGGCCTTGAACACCTCCAGGGATGGAAGCATCCACAACCTCTCAGGGCAGCCTGTTCCAGCACCTCACCACTCTATTGGTAAAGAACTTCCCCCTGATATCCAGCCTAAATCTTCCCTCCTTCAAACTTAAAACCATTTTCCCTTGTCCTGCTATTATCTACCCTTGCAAAGAGTTGACTCCCCTCCTGTTTATATAGGCTCCCTTTAGGTACTGAAAGGCTGCAATGAGGTCATCCCGCAGCCTTCTCTTCTCCAGGACTTGGGCTGTCAAACACTGGATTTTTGTTGTGCTTGTCTCTAACAGCCTGTCACAGATCCATAGAATTATCCAGGTTGGAAAAGACCTTCAAGATCACCAAGTCCAGCCATCAACGTGACCTACTGAGTCCCACCACTAAACCACGTCATTTAGCATCACATCTACACATCTCTCAAATATCTCCAAGGATGGCAATTCCACCACGGGCAGCCCGTTCCAGTGCTTGACCACCCTATTTATGAATAAATTCTTCCCAACATCCACTCTAAACCTCCTTTGCTGCTACTTGGGACTATTTCCTTTTATCACTGTCACTTGTCAACTGAGAAGAGAGACCAATACCCACCTTACTGCAATCTCCTTCCAGGCAGCTGTAGGGAGCTTGGCCTACTCTTCTCCAAACTAAACAATCTCAAATTCCTCAGCCAATCCTCTTCTCTTGTTTCCTAGTCCCTTCAATTAATAGAGATTTCTTGAGTCTGAAGACTATGATGAAGTGCTGAAGGATATGGACTCTGGATTTTATTGCTTTTATTCAGTATATATGCAAGTCTGCATCCCTGACACCCTGACCTTGAGGTGTCTGGTGGTCTCTCATAGAATCATGGAAGCATTAGGGTTGGAAAAGACCTCTAAGATCACCTAGTCCAGCCGTCAGCCCACCCCAGCCATGCCCACTGACCACGTCCCTCAGTGCCACATCTCCATGGTTCTTGAACACCTCCAGGGGCAGTGACTGCACCACCTCCCTGGGCAGCCTGTGCCAGTGCCTCACCACTCTTTTGAGAAGAAATTCTTCCTAATATCCAACCTGAACCTCCCTTGACGCAACTTGAGGCCATTACTCTCGCTGGTTTACCCTGTGCTGTGAGAATCATGGCAAGAGGAGGGCAATGAAGCAGCACTGTTGGTGATGCTGACACCTCACCAGCGTGAGCATCTAACAAGCAGGCAGCAGAGAGTGGCACAAAGACTTGGTTTAAGGTGGGAATCCAAATTGCAACAGTGCATTGCTAAGCTCTTCCCCAAAGAGATGATTATTTTCCTTCTACGCCTCTTTCTCCCATCCTTGAATCTCTTCATTTTAACACAGAAACTGTTTCAGTTTTTCTTTTCTCCCTAGCTCAGCACTGGGCTCCTTTCCCAGACCATGCTTTTGAGTTAATTTTAGCAAGAAACTCCATCCCCATGAGACAAGGAAGAGGCAGATGTGCTCCCTGACATGCAGTGGTGTGTCTGCTGGGACTGCTGTGCTCTGAGCCAGATCTTTGACAGTGGTGTCTCCACTGAATCACTTTCTTCTTCCTTTTTGTTCCCAAAAGAATGGGACAGTCACATACAGTCTGGCAGCCCACCCAGAGCTCATAGCAGGAGACAAGAGATCTGCCCTGGAGAAATATTTGGAGTCAAGTATGTTTGGAAAGTCTAGGCTAGCAGGGTCAGGCATGTGAGGAGAAAGGAGTTATTTGCAGCAAACTCAGTGTCAACCATGTGAACAGCGAGACCGGGCTGGAAGCACAGTGTGGGAAAGTGGGCAGACAAGCCAGTGGCTTCCTGTTGTTACAGGGCTGAATACTGCCATGTTTTTCAGGATCGTTTGGTCTTGGTGCTTGAGACCCTTGGGAAGAGGAGGTCATCCTCACTAGGTCAATGAAGATGGATGAAAGCCTCCTTTCTGTCTCTTTTCCCAATCTTCATGTTGTTCTCCTCATTTTCTTATCACAGAAGCTTTCCTCAGCTCTCTCCCATCTGTTCATTTGACCCCTCCCGTTCTCCCTCCTGGGTTTCTTCACATCTATTTATATCCATTTCCCTTCTTAAGCTTTCCTTAGTATCTCATCAACTAATTTTTGCTCAATCTCCCTCTCTTCCTCCCAGTCAACATCATTTTCTAGAGCCTCTTTCCTTGCCCTTTGTCCAAAATCTGTCACAAATCACTTCTCCCCACTTTCTCTCTGGTATGCCTTGCAAATTCAGCATGTGTGCAATCTCTGCTGTGCAGCCTCTCCTCTCCTCCTATGCACCTTTACCTGCTGCTGATACATCACCTTTCCCTTGTCCCTTTGACTGCCCAGAGAGGTGGTGGACGCCCCATCCCTGGAGACACTCAAGGTGAGCGTGGATGGGGCTCTGAGCACCTGATCTAGCTGTAGGTGTCCCTGTTCATTGCAGGGGAAAACATTTCCTTCTGTTGCCCAGATAACTGCAAGCCTGGGATCAGATAAACACCAAACAGCTCAGGTTTAGCTTCAACTCTTGATTTCCCAGTAGCCTTTTTTACATCCAGGGAAATGAAATGTTGAGCCTGTCTTTTGGAGCTGCTGTGCTCTGGCTGGGCCATGCACGTGTTTCCATTCCCATCATGTTTCTGCACATGACTAATTCTTTCTGCCAGGGCTGAGTGACCAGGCCACTGCCTGGAAACCAAACAAGCCACTGGCTGCATTTCCTGCCGTTCCCCAGCCTGTCCAGCCTGCCTCTGTCTCCCCAAGCTGATAACATCACATGAAAAGGCACTGACGTTTTTCTTTGCTATGCTGCTTCAAGAATCCATCCCCGAGTGCAGCAATGAGTCTTAGAGCCCGGGCTATTTTTAGCACTTGTACAGGCTCCTTCCCTGACCTTGGGAGGGTGCCTCGGCAGCCCTCCATCCTATGGCATTGCTTGCAATACAGGCTGTGTGTGCCATATAGCCTCTCTTGCAGAGCAGCTGAGAATTGGTGGCACTTGGGGACTCCTGCTTGGAAATCGCTGTAGCAATGCGACAGCTCTGTATGACAGTGTCCTTTATGGCACCTTGGCTTTCTTAAGTTGCGGGAGTGAGTTACTGGCAGTATATCTGGTCGTATCCAACTTCTGGGGTGGGGAAAGGCAGGTTTTCTTGATCTTGGGGAGATACTCTGTAGTCTCTCCACCTCAATGCTGTGAAAACATTAACTTTCCCAGTTACCAGTCATTCTTTTACCCATTAACCCAGCAGTAGCTGCTGTGGGCTCACAGGCAGGTTAACAGCTGACCATAAACTCCAGGAGTGGTTTCATTCCTTGTATTATTTTTTTTTTTTTTGCCAGCTCTACGTTTGGCCAAGCATGGGCAAGGTGCTGGCAGCAACAGCGGCGGCGGACACCCCACAAAGGGGCACAGCGTGTTCCCGGCGTCGCTGACATCCCGCTGCCTCTCCTTCCTCCCCTCTCCCTTCCTTCCTCTTCCTCGGCCAGGCTGGTGGCTGCGGACAGCAGCTCACCCCTTCTTCTGGGCACCGAACCTGACTTTGCGGCATCCCCCCCGGCAGCCCCAGGAAGAGTTCTGCCTGCGTCAGCCAAAATTCCTCCCGGGGACTGTGCTGCAATGCAGACACCACACCCCGCTGCTACATACGGCACCGCCGAGGGCTTCCCTCCTCCTCCTCCTCCCAGTTAGCCGCGATGATTTCGGGTTGCCCGGCGTTCCAGAGGGCGTGAGCGCGGCACCGCCCGTGGCCGCCGCCGGCAGCAGCGCCCGCTGCCCCCAGGGACCGCCGCCCGCCGGGGTTCGCCTCTCTCTCCGCACTGCCAGACCTGCGCCGTACCCAGCCCGGATGGACGGCCCGAGGGAGCGGACCGTGAAGATGTCAGTGCTGTGTTTGCTTTGCATGTCGCTTTTCCCGAGCTTTTCCCTGGGCAGAGTCGTCGGCAAGGACGAAGCCGGCTTTGCCGAGTGTAACGTGTTCTTCCCCGGCCGAGTCCCACCTGAAGGATTCACCGAGCCCTTCCACGTGAAGATCTGTCAGCAGTACAACGGGGAGCCGCGCTTTGCAACCCTCTACAGCACCAAGGACAAAATCCCTCTTTATTCCGCTTTCAAGTACACGGGGGCAGCCCGAAGCGGGGCGGAGGAGAGCTGGCTGCTGGAGCCGCAGGTAGGTCCGCTTCCTCGGGTGCGGCTGCCGGCGGGGGGGCTGCTCCCAGCCACGGAGCCCCACGGTTGCTCGTGAACCCCCGGCAGATGCCGAACTTAGATTTTTCCGTGCTTGAAAGTGAATAGATAAGAGCTCGTCGGGAGAGCTGGGCTCGAGGGCGGCGTGGGGGAGAGGAGAGCCCTCCCTGCCCCAGCTGCCTCTCTGCCCTGCAGTGCCAGGGCGTGCCGGGGCAGAGCCCGGCTGAAGTTTCTGTCCCCTCGCTGTGCGGAGGCAGAACGGGCGCGGGCGGCACTGCGGCGCCGCGGTGGTGTCCCCGTGCTGCGGGCTCGGGCAGCGGAGGGTTGCCGGGTGCTGCAGCCCGGTGCGCGGGGCAGGCCGCGGCCTCGGGGCGGTCGGCTGCCCTGACACTTGCAGCACCTGAGGCCGCCATGCCGCCTCCTGCGCTTCGGGCCTGGCTCACCCACCTGCTCGGTCAGGCCTGGAGCAGCAGCGGCTTCTCTTCTTGCCCAGCCCTGCTGCTTCGACCGCCTCATGCTCACCCTGCTCCCCAGGCTTTTTGTTTCTTGCCTCAGAAATCTGCTCAGCCCCAGAAGCCATCAGCTGGCTCTGCCTCGAGTTGCAGTGGCCTCCTACCTGTGTAGCCCATGGGATGCAGTGGCTGTGTTCCTGGGTGACACCAGATGGTGACAGCATCAAATTGCTGAGAGCTTTGAGGACTTTTCTTCTGCGGAGCAAGTTGCTGTCATTAGTGCTAAACAGGAAAAATCATACAATTGCTTGAGTTGGAAGGGACCCTTAAAGCCCATCGAGTCCAACTCCCCTGCAATGAACAGGGACACCTACAGCTCAATCAGGTGCTCAGAAAAAGTAATAATCCCCGTAATAATTGCTGGTCAAGATGCAGAGCTTTACTGAGGACCAGTGAGCTCCAGGCAAAAGAAGCCTCACAGATTTTAGCTTGGAGAAGAGAAGGCTGCAGGGAGCCTCGTGTCCTTCCAGTACTTGAAGGGAGTTTACAAGCAGGAAGGGGACCAACTTTTTACATGGTCTAATAGTGCCAGGACAAGGGGGAATGGCCTTAAGCTAAAAGAGGGGAAATTTAAGTTAGATGTTAGAAAGGATTTTTAACTCAGAGAGTGTTAAGGCACTGGCAGTACTGCCCACAGAGGCTGTGGGTGCCCCATCCCTGGAGGTGCTCAAGGCCAGGTTGGATGGGCCCTGGGCAGCCTGAGCTGGTGGGGAGCAACCAGCCCATGGCAGGAATGAGGTGAGCTCTGGGTGTCCTCCCAACCAAACCCATTCTATGATTCTATGAAAGTGAAAGGCTTCCTAAACAAGATGTGCTCTTGTACCACAGTGAAGGAGTCAGCTAAGGAAAGGTCACAGTATGGCCACCTTGAAGGAGGCTGTGCTGGGGATGGGGACATCACTGATCCCCATGTCTGAAAGGCACCTGTGCCACAGCAGGTGGCATTATGGAGGGAAGGAGGACAGAGATTATCTCCCTCCTGTTTACCCTACACCCCACTCGAGCTTTTAATGAGCAGGATGTAGTAGAGAACTTGCCCATTGCTCACTCAATGCTGAAGCCCTTATGGGGCTGCAGAGCCCCCAGTAAAGGCAGGTGGGATGAAGGCTGGAGCAAGACTATCAGTGGTGGGACAGGGCACTCGTGCTCTTTCTGGCTTAGAAGGATCATGCCTTGGGTGGGCAGCAAGGCTGCAGTCCAGATTGATGCAAGAGGAGAAAGTGGAGAAGAGATTTCTCATCTATCACTCATGTTCCTTGTATTGGGGCTAAGTCAAATGATGAAGAAAGGTCTTCACAACACCTGCTCTGCAGTAAGGCCCTAAGGATTACACTGGCTGACACTGAGATAGCCAGGTACAAACAGGCTGAACTGCACAGTGGTATGTGCTTTTTTTTATGTGTGAATGCACACCCACATGGAGATAGAGGAAGCAGGAGGAAATTGCCATAAAAATTCTCTCTGCACTCTGATGGGTGACTCAAGGTTGTCACATGCTTTTTTTTGGTAATAGATCAGGATACAAGTTGTGAGGGCTCTGTCTAACGCCCTGTATGCCTACCTCCTCAGGAATGTGTGTACCAGAAACAAATGCCAAATGTAATACTGAGGCAGTCATTGGATGAGAAGTAAGAGGAATGTCAGGACCACCCACAGCTGATTGGCAGCTGGAAACAGTGAATTAATCTAGCAACCAGGACTGTTAAAAAATGAGAGGGCAGGAATGGTAGGAGGATTATCGGGAGACTATGGGATGCCTCGAGGCTTGGGTCCCCAAACCTGCTCAGCTGCTGACTTCTTTTAGGACAGGAGGTAATAGTTGTGCCAGAGGAGATTCAGGTTGGATATCAGGAAAAATTTCTTCTCAGAGTGGTGATGCACTGGCACAGGCTGCCCAGGGAGGTGGTGCAGTCACCGTCCCTGGAGGTGTTCAAAAGCTGTGGAGATGGGCACTGGGGGACGTGGTCAGTGCGCGTGGGGGGGATGGGCTGACAGATTAGGTGAGCTCAGAGATCCTTTCCAGCCTTAATGATCTTGTGATTCTTAGGTTTAAGAGCAAGCCACTTTGGTCTGAAAGCCTGTAGTTTGGTCTGAATCTTGGCTTGAGAGAAATGAAGAACACTGGAGGTCCTTCTTCTTTTCTAATCCAGGACAGGCTGGGTAAATGTCCTGGTGTTTTCATCTCGTTGGTGACTTCCATCAGCCAGAGGACCAAAGCAAGATTTGTATCACTCAGCCATGTCTGAGCTGCTGTTCTTGTCAGCCTTGGTCATTAGGAAAAACGTGCTTCTGGAGCCTCTTGTGAGCTTCCTGCAGCAGAGACCGTGAGAGAGCATGAGGTTCCATTCTGTAGAACGACAACCTCTACTTCATGAAGCACGTATTATATTGATAGGTGCTTGGGCTCTAATCCAAACAGGTGTTTGGATGCATAATTTATTTTTAAATCCTCACAGGATCAAGTTGTTTACGTGCCTGCTTGGGCCTTGCCCCAAGCTATTGCAGGGTATTTTGGCAGGTGGATTCATGCTTGGCCCATGGATGCAGATGTGCTCTTGTTGCAACAAAAACCAAAGGCTATGGGAATCAGAATGCAGCTTGTGTGAAGCTTAGGTACAGTGCCAGAGACAGCTTGCCTTTGGAGCTGGATTACAGGAGGCATGAAATGCTCAGTAATATGTGAGTTATTACAGACCATGATATCAGTTATTATAAGCACTCACTGATGTCAGAGTCTTACGCATGCACAGCACACAGCCACATTTTTCATGTTCTTTCTTAATTGCATCCAAACAATCCCAATGGTATGTGCAAAACCCTGGAGCTGAACAGCAAAGCAAGCACATATTTGCTTGATAGGCACCTCCAGGTATGCATGCATCAGCCCATAACCAGAGAAATTCAAGTCTCTGCCCGTGCAGCTGGGGAATCTCTGCAAGGAAACAGCTGCGCAGTCTCAGGTCTCCATGTCTTTGAAGTACAGCACCTCAGTCTCCCCTCACCATTTCCCTTATTCTGTCAAGAAGGCTGTAGGTGCCTGAGCAAAAAAAAAACAGCTGAGACTTGTGCATCAGCGCGTAGGAATTCTTCCAGTTCCGAAGCAATACGCCTTCAAGACGAAGCAAGATCCCTCCTAGCGGGCAGCCGGGGGTAGTGCAGCCCTCGGGAGTGGTTCGTGTTGGCACTGTGTCCAGCCCTGCTTCAGAGACAGCCCTGAGGCCAGGCTGCAGGGGCTTGGCTGCTGCAAGAAGCAACCAGACCTCGATTCGTGCAGTGAGGATGATGGATAGCTGCATACACCGAGCACAGAGCATAGAGGAAGGGATGCAGGGAGCTGCAGTTCTGAGAGGGTGCCAACTCCGTGTAAGGTTTCAAGGACATAGGTGGTAGCCATATGTCCAAGCACACTCCAGGAGAGCCCAGGCACCAGGGAGGGTGACTGGAGGGTGATTCAAGGCAGAATATGAACTGTCTGCTGTGTACGTCTCAAAAACATGTGTTATACAGTGCGGTAAACAGCCTAGAGGCCAGGAGCAAAGAGAGCAGATGTAATGGGGTCAGTGTAGTGCTGGGATGAGAAACAGATTTCAGGAGGCAGTGACTGCCAGAGGCTGCCTGCCGCCACAGAGTTCCTACCAACACGCTTGCCCTCTAATTTGGGGAAGAAAATAGCAATCTGGCACACCCCCCTGGAGAGGCTGCAGTGTTAAGAGGAGTGTCTAAGAAGCAGGAGAGCTGCAGTCACCTGAGAAAGCCCTGAACATACCATGGTGCCCTGGTGCTCCAGCTCCCACTGTGTACGAGCTCCTTGCATAGCTCTGTGCAAGGTGCCGGGAGGGGTTGTTACTGCCTCTGGCTCCATGCGGTGGCAAGGGCAGACACAAGCTCAGATTCCACTGAGGACCTTGAGGACTTGTGGTGACAAAGTCTCCTCACCCACAGGACGCTGGGAGGTCATTAAAGATCAGGTTCAGACTGCTAATGACAAGCCCTGAGCTCAGTAAAATTACTGTGTTAAAGGCAGTGAAATTCAGGTCATCTGCCATGGTGTCCAACTTACTCAATTAGTGGAGACAGGTACATGCCTTCCTTAGGCATCCTGCATATCATGCCTTTCATTCTTCATTGCTTGGATTTGATTAAAGATGAGACAGCAGATGCTTAAAAGAATTGGAAGTGCCTTCACTGTAGGAGGTGAGAACATAGACCTAAATCAATCCTTCTATTAAAAATCCCTTCTAGGTTTTCACTTAGGAATACTAAAAATCCCTTCTGGAAAATAAACACCAGTTCGAGGCTTAGTGGAGGATGGGTGGTGAGCAGCTGGAGGCTGTGCTGTGCCGCAGGCCAGACTGGAGAGCTGCAGTCAGCACAGGCAGTCTGAACTGACACGTTTAGGAGGACAGCAAAGGCAGTGCACACCCCTCTGAAACCATTACCACGAGGACAGTAAGGAAGGAGTGCAGGATGTGATCCATGGCACAGCACGTAGTAGCACTCCTCATGGAAAATGTACTTCAAAGCCTATTTTACACATTGCTTTGTAGGAAGGTGAATTGCACGCACTAACTCTTCTTTCTGCTATTTCAGATAGATGATCCAGAGAATGACCAGCATGAGATGGTGATTGAAGCCGATGTTGTTGGCTCTTTGGCCAACCTTGGTGCAAATCAAGCTCTGACATCAGACTACGTGGGCTCTGGTTATGAGCGAGGGCTGCTGAACCCTAGCTCGCTCAACAAGGAAGACTTCCAAATGGCCACCTATACATTGACAAATGCTGTCCCTCTGCGTCCCTCTCTGAGCAAAACCTGGCACAGTGACATTGGGAGGGTGGTGGAGCAAGCTCTGATCCCTCATTGTTCCAAAAAGGACCAGCTGTATCTCCTTGCAGGAGCAATTCCTTCCAGTGCCCGAGTTAAAGGCAAGGTGTCTGTGCCAGAGACCCTCTGGCTGGCAGCGTGCTGTGATGCTCCAGAGGGATGGTCTCTAGGATTGGTGAAAAAAGTCAGTGATGAAAGCAGTTTGGTAGACCTCACGGTGGGAGAGCTGGAGAAGCAGCTCCTAGCAGGGCTTGACTTGTTCAAGGGCAGCTGTGGAGAAGACAATGAAAGCAATGAGAAAATGGAAGCAATACTGCAAGCTGTTAGTCAGATCCGATCTGGAGAGCAAGTAGGAACAAATGACAAGGAGGAGGCCAAAGACAGTGGCTTGGTGAGGAAAGTGGTTGGCATAATTGCTACCCCTTTCATCAAACTTCTGGAACTCTTCATCTACCTGCTTGTGGAGCTGGTGAAATTTATGTTTTATTTTCTGTGGCTTGTTATCAAGCGAGTTGGCAGTACTCTTCTGGATGGAGTCTACAGCCTGTGGAACGGGACGGTGTCCTACCTTAAAGCCATCAGCATGGTGCTCATCAGCATCCCCTATGATGTGGGGAGGGTCATCACCAACATCTTCTTGGGCTTTCTGGGAATTATTCGAGATGTGGCAGTCATCACCTATAGGATTCTACGCATCCCCATGGGCTTTGTCCTTCACCTCGCTTCTTTCCCTTACTACTCCATCTGTGCCATTCCCTCCGTTGTCAGAGACATGGCCGCTGGGATCGGTGGCACCTTCTCGCTGGCCATTGATGCCACAGCCTCCATTCTGCATGGCTTCTATTACGTGGCTAGTCACATAGCCAAGCGGTTTGTCCCTAAGGGCTCCTCTGGTGACTGATAGGGGTGGAAATCAAGGCTGCAAAGACAAAAAGTGAAAGAGGAGTGAGGAAATGCTTTAAGATATGTGGCCAAATGCTGTTGATTTTGTTCTGGTATTTATTGTAAGTGACATTAATAATATGGGGAGTAACAGGGAGGGCCGAGGTAACTTTGCGAGGGGACATCACCATTGCAACTCAAGCTCTATCCGTTTCAAAGTGTTTGGATTTTATCGGTGCAGGTCACAAACCTCCTGTGATTTGCAGACCTCAAGCTGCTTCCTCTGGGAGATGCTCTCAAAATGTGGTACAAGGTTGTTTCTTTCCTACTGAGACAACACCGAGACCTATGCACTGGCAGTGACCTCTGCAGAAGCACATCCCTCATGGTGTGGAGGTGGTGGTCTGGGGAAGGACTTCAGTTTCTGAAAGAGAAAAGGTGGGCAGGGTGCAAGGGTTAGGGGCAAGATGGGGAGCAGGGAGGGAATGGGTCCAAGTCGTGCTGCTGGTTGCGCTGCTGACTGCACTGGAGTCCCGCCAGCAGAGCCTGGGAAGGAATTTGACTGGGTGTGTTTCATAGCTCTCCAGAGCAGCTGCCAGCTCCTTCCCTTCACCATACCAAGCTCACTTTCCCTGAACTATCCCTGGTGACCAGTCAAGATCTCAGCCCCAAATTCCTTGCCCTGGCTGGTAGGCTCCAAAGCCTAGTGGAGCCATGTGGGTGACGCTTTTGGCCTTGAATCAGCCCGTGTGTCAGTGCCCAGCCTGCCCTGCCTCTGTTCAGAGCTGGTGGGTCATCCAACACACACCTGATCCTTTGTGCCAGAGATCTCTGCTGGAATGTGCCCAGGCTGGGGATTGGTACTGTCCTGGTTATCCTTCTTAGGCCTATTGTGAAAGTGCAGCTCAGGTGGCAGGGGGGTTGAAATTAGATGATCTTTGAGGTCCTTTTCAACCCAGGCCATTCTGTGATTCTGTGATTCTAAAATGATCCTCATGTGCTTTCCTGTACAACTGGTCTGGGTTGGTGGTAGCACTGATGTACTTAAAAGGGGGGCAGGGGGAACACATGACAGGGGAAGAGTAAGGGAGCACTGTGGGTAATTTTGCTGCTTTCACAGATTTTATGTCTTAATAGACCTTGCCTGAAGAACAGGTGGAGGTGAGGGAGGCCTGGGGCACAGCATGCATTCTGCTATGTAAATCTCTGTCCAGTGACTCATTTATGAGCAGTGTTCATGTCAGAAGGGCACCTGTCCCCTCTTCTGCACTCCCTGTCCTCACTGCTCCTGTTTCTTCAGCCCTTGTTCCCATGGATGTGACTTTGTGGGGACAAGAAAAGAGGGAAGGTCTAATCATGCAAAATCAGCAACATTTGACCAATCCCTCCTTTGTGCTGAAGCTGTCAGTGCAGCGGTGGGCACCAGTGTGGGTGCCCCAGGGTCCCCTCAGGAGGCACATGTGGTGGCACCGATGTCCAAATGCAGCTCCAGCTGCTCCCCACATGCCTCTCTCGTGCCTTAAGCATGGCCTTATCTCTAACCTGCTCTCATATCCCAGTGCACCTTGGACTTGGTGTCACCACATCTCCATCACCACTGTCACCTAGCGAGGTTGAGGCCAGCCCACGGGCACGTCTCCCTGCTGCAGCCCTGGTTGCAGAGCAGTCAGTTCTTTCCATCCAGGAAACTGCAGCACTGTAGGATTTGGGCAGATGTGGAGCCATACTATTAAAGTTGTCGGAACACGCTCGGATTCCAACATGAAGAACCCTGACCAGCACAGGTCATTTTTCTTCTCTGCTGCATGTCTGAGCAGGCAGTGGGAAATCTGCCTGAAACACCCAGTAATTGTTACAGAACAAGCAACATCCTGCTGCAGAGTATTGTTTCAGATTATTCTTATCTGGGCATGATTTATGGCTTGTGAGCTTTACTCTGTCCTTGGGAATGTATGGCTTTAACAAAATAAAAGTTACTTTTGCAAAGAGGGACGGCTATCACATTTCTGTCTCAACTGCAAATAAGATAACACAGTCCAGAGAGCTCTGGCTAATTGAGAAAGTAACAGCAGCATAGTTGTTCTTTTTTTATGGCTTGACATCTGATATTAATGGTCCTTTTGTGGTTTTAGAACACCTTTGCATTATCAAAGCACATTAAAAGAGTTAATTCATTAAGCTACAGAATATGTTAAGTAAGAGCTGGGGGTTGCAGGCAGCGTGTTTAGCTCTGCATGTGACTAAAGAGTCCCCTGCAAGACAGGCTGGTCTGTGGTGGGAAGGGACTGAAGCAGGAGGGGAAGAGAAGTTTCCATGTGAGGGAATAGTGGCTCAGGACCTCCTGCTCTGCTGGGAATGGGATCCCTCTGCCCAGGGCGGATGGTCTTAGGACAGGAGAAAAGGCTGGGACCAGTCCTGCCTCTGGGCAGGTTGCTCTGTGCTGATACCTCTCCTTGAGCACATCCCCCAGAGAGGTCTATGTGCCTTTGGGATCTGCAGCTTGGTGTTTGAGAGCTGCCCCGAGCCACAGACAGACGAAGGGGGAAGGGCTGGTCTTCCTTATTTTTATCATGATAACTGTGGGCTCAGAGTCACTCACAGGAGAGGGAAGGCAACGTGAATTGAACTTGCCTCAACCAGATCACCCAGCCCTTCACTGCAGGAGTTTCTGTGCACTTCAAGGTGATCTTTACCTCTGTTATCTTCACTCTGGGTTGAGCCCAGAGAAACAAGCCGTGCATCTATAACAGCAGCCCCAGCAGCACAGCCCATGGAGCCCAGCCCTGCGTCAGGTCCTCTGGGTCCCACCTCTGCTGCCATCGTGTGCTTTGGAGCTCCATCCTCCGCTTGGTATCTCTCAAGGTAGGCAGCTGCTGCAGTCCGGAGGGGAGTCGAGCGCTATTTGTCCACAAGTTATCTCTTCCACTTAGGCAGCGCTAGCAAATGAAAAAGGGACTGAAAAATAAATACAAGTGTAACTTGTTTGGCCAGAAAGGATTGCCTGAGAGCACAAAGTGCAAGGCGTGTCTGCGGTGTGCGTCTTAGCGAGACTGCGATACCACACACTCGGCATGGAGCAATTCCTCTCCGCTGTGCAGTTCTGGGCTTGCTTCGATTTGTGAATGTGCCTAACACAGGGTAACATCTGCCATTGATTTCAGCAGAACTGGTGTTTTCAGCCAAGCAGAAAGGCCTGCAGACTTCCCAGCAGTGTTAGTACTACAGCTTGTTGGAACAGCTCCAAGGAAATTTATTGTCGGAAAGGGCTGATTTATCAAACAGGACTTTTTCTTTCTTTCATTTGTTGTTGTTGTTTTCATAGTGATTTGCCATTTTTAGTGGAAAAGTCTTTTTAGGTCCAGGCTGGAAGAAGGACCAGAAACATCCAAGAAGAGCCCATGCTCTGGATTCGAGGTGTGGATGTGGACATTCAGCATGTTCCTGCCTCAAGCTGAGCCTGGCACGTGAATGTGGCTGTCTCCATCTCAGGGAGGCACCCTTTGCCTGATACCTCATTTTCTTCCATTTTCAGGATCCTGTTTCCTTTTCAAATGTGTTGAAACTGTGAAATTAAATCATTTTCCTGAGAGGCAGAAGCCTTATTCCCCCCTGTTCTGGTGAATAAAGCCCAGCCCAGCATTGCCATGGAGCCAGGTGGGCAGGAAGATGCCAGCGGGCATGGAAGGAGCAGTGGGAGCTCTTCTCTGGTGGAGGAAGGATGGCAGATGGATGGGATGCTTCAAAACAAGAGGCCAGAGCTCAACAATGAGAACGAGCGGAAAAGAAATGGTCTCTGCTTGGTCCTGATGCCAACAAGCCATAGAGCTGAGTGGAATAGCCATGGAGGGATGATATATGAGAGGCTAGAAAAGCCAGTGCTATCTGGATTTGTGTCACCTAAGTGTGGGCATTTAAAATCTCTTAACCTGCATGCCTCTATTTGGTGTATCAATGATCCGTTGATCAGTGATCCATGATGATGAGTTATCCAGGCTTTACCCTGGATGCCTCAGCTAGGTGCCCAAAGCTGGGGTCAGTGAAGCCTAGTTTGGGGCTGGCGGCTAATGGGACTTGTCCCACCCATTCAGACCCTCGAGGTGCCCACTGGCTCAGGTCCCCCAAGTGATCATACAGCAGAGATGATGGTCTTTTCCACAGCCCCATGGAGGGCTCTTGGGTTGCTCTTCCCTTCCATGTGGGTAGGATGGATGCAGTGACCAACACCTCCGAGTGCTGCTGGAAAACCTCAAGGCTCACAGCTCCATCTGGGTGGAGGTCTGCATTTGTGTGTGGTCCTGATGCAATGGATGGGATGAACCATCGAACGCACCTCAAACCCTGCAAGTTGGCCTGACTTGTACTGAGTGCTCCCATTCTGCCTAGAACCTGACCCAGAGTGTTTTGAACGCGCATTTGTGGGGTGGCCAAGCATGTCCTCCACCTGTAAGGAGCTGGCAGGGTGGGGACCTCTGGTGTAAGCAGACACCTTTGCACTGCTGTAGATAATAGCCTACACTTGAAAATAACCCACTTCTCTCTGAGGAATTAAGGTGAGTTGTTTCATGCTAGGCTGCCTTTGGAAGGGTCTGTGAGACCACGGACCGTGCTGGCTGCAGAAGAACTTTGAATGGCAACAATTTTTTTCCTGGTGTCAGAGAGGTGTAGACCATCTTAGAAGCTCACTGTCCCACCATGGTGACAATTCAGATGAGTGGCATCACCAAGGGCTGGGGAACGGGTACAAGGACTCCAGCAATGGAGGAGAATTCATCCCCACATCCTGTAATGCCATGGATCATCCCCCAAACCCAATGAAAAGTGGGATTTTGTGGAGTGGGATGTATCTGAGAACATGGTACCTGATCTGATCTTTTCAATCTCACTGTGCTGTACTGCAGGTGTGAGCTGGAGTTCATCTTTCCGTAAGATGAACACTGCAACCCAACTGTAGCCAAAATGACAGTTTTCTTGTATTTCCCACGCCCTGTTTTTGGACATTGTTTTTCCCAAGAAATGTTAATATTCTACTTATCAGGCTCAGGCAGGAAGAGGACTTCCCTTCTGGAAAAGCAGTTCTGTGTGGGTCAGGAACGTTCAGGTTTTGCTTGAAAGTCCTGATGAAAACCAGAGCATAAAAAGCGTATGTGGGTAGTTTAAAGTTAAGCAGCAAATACAAATCCAGTGATTTTCTGTTGAAAAACATAGTTTTTTGGCCTTGGAGTCAGCCCAGATGAATCTCTCTGGGTACCTGCCACCCATGTGGGGCTGCCCAACTCACTCCAGCCCTCATCCCTTCCTAGATCCTGCTAGGCATCACACAGGAGTTGCCTACAGGGGATGGTGAAATCATCTCGCATCTGCCCAGTATGGCACATAAGCATTCAACAAGGAGAAGTGCAGAGACCAGCACCTGGAGAGGAACAACCCCAGGCACCAGGACATATGGGGGACACCCAGATGGCAAGCAGCTCTGACAAAATGGGCCTGGGGGTCCTGGTGGGCACCAAGTTGAACAGAAGTCAGCAATATGCCCTTGCTGCTGAGAAAGCTAGTAGTATTCCTGGCTGCATCAGGCAAAGTATCACCAGCAGGTCAAGATTTCTGGCCATGATCATGTCTGGGCAGCTTTTGAACAGCATCAAAGAGGAGACTCCGCAGCCTTTGGGCAGCCTGTGCCAGTGCTCCATCACCTGCACAGCACAGAAGTGCTTCCTGAGGGCCAGAAGGAACTGCCTGTGTTCCAGTTTGTGCCCAAGCAAAGCCAAAGTGTTGTGTCTGAAATTATAGCTTCTCTGGCAATCAGTGTTGAAAGAACAGAGACTGAGAAGTACAAGAAGGCCCAAACCCATCCCATTTAACAAACTGCCCTGCAACACAGCCCCTGGGTTTCTTGCATGAAGAGAAACCTGGCATCCTCCTTGGGCATGACACAATGTCCATCAGATTGTGATGTCCATGGGATCGTGACGTCCACTGCCCCAACCACAATCACTGACAGCTGCATATTGAAAAGACAGGACCTTCAGCATGAGCAACATATTTTTCAGGACCTGTGTTTGCGGTACAGACCTGGACTAAAGACCAGGACAAGTACATAGAAGGGAATAATACTTCCAGGACCAGAGCTCTTCCCAAAACATACCATGTTCTGCTGCACCGACACAGTCCCGAGCACTCGGTAAATAATGCACTGAAGAAGAGGCAGGTTTTATCAGTTTTATTTAACCAATGAAATTCCTACTGATAACAATGAAAGTAATTTCAGCAAGTATAAATGCAATACAGTTTTAAACAAACCCCATTGTTCCGTACCTATAAATAGATTTTTCAAAACCTCATAAAAAGTGCAGATTTATGAATTGCTGTTAAAATGTTAATACATGATTCCTTTGTTTAAAAATGCATTTTTGTCTCTTAACTCACAAAAAAAGTTCCTTCTGCATCTGTTCAGATAAATTCAAGTCGGGTAACTTAAAAACTAAAAAGAAAAGTCACACGCACAAAAAAACCCCATCCCAATAGGTCAGTCTGTCCTCTGCAAAAAAAAAAGGAAAAAAAAAAAGAAAAAAATACCAATCAGCAAAAAACAGGAAAAAAAAATGGTAAAAGCTGCTGTGGACACCCACAGTTCACTCCTAGCAGCTGCCATGCCTTGCAGGCAAACCTCCTCTACAGCACGGACCCTGTGAGCTCTGCCCAGAGCTGAGGGCAGGCGGCGGCCCAAGGGACAATGTGGGGATGTGTCCCTGTGCCGCCCATCGCCTGGCAGAGAGCAGAGCTGCAGGGACGTGGTGGGACGGAGCAGCAGGATCAGAGCTTTGTCTTTCTTCTTCTGTCCCCAAACAGGGCAGAGCTGGCAGCAGTTGTGCAACGAGGCGCTCCCTCTCCAGAGGGGAGAGCTGCAATCAGCAGGGAGCTGCCTTCTTGCCGGGATGGCCCTGAACTGTGCTGCTGACAGGAGGCTCAGACCAAGGCCGTCTCTGGAGCACCACCTGAACGGGGAGCAATTCCTGCCCTTAGCGAGCCAGCCCTTGTGGCCATCAAACCAGAGGCCCATCTGTGTACTGCAGAGAGGCCTGGGAGCTACGCTCCCCGCCTTGGCCTGGCGGGCTGGCCAAGCGCTGGGCCATCTGTCTGCCTGCCTGTCTGTCCCTCCTAGCCAGCAAGGCTTCCACAGCACTCGGGTTGCTCTGTGCAGAGGGGATGAAGTGGCCTGCTGAGGCGAGGAGGGCCGAGCCTTGCAGCTATGGCCTGCGCAGCCATGGCCCAACATGGCCGGGCATTGCCAGCTCAGCACTGCCAGAGCTTCTCCCGCATCGACAGTGGTATTCCATCTACAGCAGGGTCTGTTTAGCACGAGCAGTTTAAAGTGGCTATGTTTATCAAGTTTGCTACCTTATGAATTTAAAAAAAAAGAAACAACAAAACAACCCCCCCCAACAACTATAAATACAAAGACTCTCACTCACCAGACGCTCGCAGCCGGTGTGAATCATAAACCGCATCAATATTCTGTTAAAAAGCTTATTCTACTTAAAACTATACATAGTACAAGAGATTGAAAAGTGGCAGTGGTGTACGGCCGCACTGCCCGCCCAGTGGCCCACAGTCAGGTGCTTCATAGAAATCAAGGAGTTACAGTAACAAAGCACGGGACTGCAGAGCCCATCACAGCTTCTGATTACACTGCATACAAAGTACCAAGGGAAACACAAAAAAGAACTGGTGTTAATACTGATGAATTAAAGAGTAACTATAAAGATCAAAACAGACGTTCACAGCATGCTACATATATTGCTCACAAAGGTTTTTTTCCTTAAAAAAAAAAAAAAAGAGGCTAATACAAAACAAGAAGTTGGCAGTCTGATTTTCAGTTACGTCAGATAGAAAGATAAAGCATATACATTCATTATATAGCTCTCCAGCACAAGGAGAAAGGGTAAAACTGAGAGATTTCAAGTTTACAGAATTCCTATTTTTTTAAGCTACCATTTATATCCAGTTCCGATCAATAGTCGTGGAATATTGGTGCCTGTGCCTCCTCACAGAGTCCTGTGGGAACATCTTTTTGCCCTGGATGCTGGAGTGTCTCATAGGAAAACAGAATCATAGAATGGCTTAGGTTGGAGGGGACCATAAAGCCCACCCGGTTCCAATCCCTCTGCCACGGGCAGGATTGCCATCTACCAGATCAGGCTGCCCAGGATCCCATCCAACACGGCCTTGAATGCCTCCAGGGATGGGACATCCACAACTTCTCTGGGCCTCCAGCCCTCCGCAGCCCTGCTCGCCTGGCAATGGATGGGGACGGAAACGGAAAGGAAGGCTGGTTTTAATCTGGTGGCACGGCATGAGCATGGAGTGGTGAATGAGGAGCATGCTTTATGCAGCCACATGAGAAAGATTCCCTTCCCGTCTCCATCCATGGAGTAAGAAAAGGGAAAAGCTTTCCAGAGCAGCTCAGGGTTTCATCTTTGAGGAAATCTTGGAAGAAGGTATTTCCTACTGCCTCCTCTACACATATGAACCTTTACTCACATCAGTGAAGCTTCTCTAACTGACCAAAGTGTCAATGTCCTCCTATACCAGGTGCATCCCCTCGAGAAAGCCTGTTTCTGACTCCTACAGCAAAAGCCCCTGCCCACATTTAGTATATTCATTGGCAACTTAAATACTGGCTCTACCTACTGTAAAGAACAAGGGCAGAATTTGGATTCCTATCTTCCATGAGCTCTGATCAACATCCAAATGTGTCTGCATCTCAAGTAACTACTCTAAGTCTGCAATCGGAGTTATCCCTCGAATAAATGAAAAACCCAAATCCATTTGTTCTGAAGGCCATCTGTGTCTGTCTGATTATGGGGAACACAAAGAGCAGCTCAGAAGGGCCCCGTTGGTGCCTGCCCTACTCCCATCCACGCTGCACACGAGCAACTCGAAATTCCCATGACAACTCCCTGTAAGAAGCCTGCCTGGCTCAAACAGGTGTGTTTTGCCAAAGAAAGCATTTTGTCAGTGGATTCACTGGATTATTACTCTAATTCCACAGATGGAACATGATGCAATACTAGCAAAAACTACTTCAATGCTTTAAGCAAGTAGTAAGCGTCATACTTCACACCAGATTTAGATCTCCTGCCCAGAAATAACCCGATCCTGGAATTAAGTGTTTCTGAACAGGAGAAAGGTCCTCTGAACTCAGCAATCAATGGTAATGTAAGAACTGTACGTTGTTTTACACTGTTTTACAAGGTTATGGCTGTAAGGCTGTTCTGCAAGATTGCTGGGGGCTGTGAGTTGGGATGATAGGAAGCATGTAAGGTGGGGTGGTGGCAGCAGGCTGAAAAACAACAGGTTTTGCCCCTGGTGAGCAGGAGAAGGATTAAATGTCTGCAAGAGAGATCTGATGTGCACTGAGGGAGCAGCTGCATGATGGCATGGCAAGAAATAAATTAACACTGTTCAAGATGCACCTCAATTCTCCTCATGTTACTGTGCTACTTCCATCTCCCACCACTGCGATCCATGCAGTAGGTATGAAATGTCAAATTAATTTTCAATTGCAGATAAAAAGCTTCATTTAAAATTTCCAAAGGTGAAAAAACCGGTGGGCGCATCTCTTTAGACCACCACACCATGCTGGCAACATTAGGAAGAATCAATCTAAAGCTCAGATGGGGAAAACTGACATTTTTGTCCAGCTCTTGGAATGACAGTTAATGGCAAACGAATTCTAACAGATACATTCAGATCAGTACTGGGAAAGTTCCTTTACTATGAATCCAACCCCACCTCCATTTTGTGCAACATCATCCCTTGTTTAGGGGAGAAGAATGTGAACACCTAAGGAAAGCATCTGAAAGAAAATCAGTTGAATTTAAGAAGATCTGGAATATATTCACCTGGCCAAAACTCTTTAAGTCCTGGCACAAGCTATCCATCTGCTAATGGCAGCTGATCTTTTCTGCAAGCAGAGGTGAAATAATCCAGCTCTTCATAAAGGGAGTCCGAACTCTGCAATATGAGCCTGAAATGCATGTCGATGTCCATGGAAAACACACACGCGTGAGAAACAAAAACCTGTTTTGCAAGAGCAGCAGCTTACAGTTTAAATTCTTTTGGAAAGATTTCTCTATTTTAAGCCTCCTCCAAAAGCCATTTTGTTAACAATTGCTGCAAATCACATGGATCTGCTTCGTATTATTCCTCTAATCTCTATGGAAACTGCTTGTATTCTACTGAACGTAGGTGATTAAGTATCTTTAAAAATCCGACTCAAAAATGCAAGTGGGCACCTTGTAGAATTTTGCTGAGTGCTGAGTTGCTTAAATTCCCACTGAAATTCGGGCAACACGCTGCTCTTCCCCAGTCCCATGAAAGCATCTCTCAGCATTGCTACGAACAAAACTACTACTGAAGAATCTGGTGTTGTGACCTTATGCACTCAAGTAAGAGAGAAGCAAAAAGTGTTCTTTTCTGTGCTACTCTAATCTGTTCTAAATTTGTACCGAGGCCTACATTTATAGTTGTTTATAATCATGGATTTTCCTGTGCTTTAAGGACTTTTTTAATACATGGGAAGAGCTGATGTGGCAATCTGCTAGTTCTTAAAGCTGAAAGTACATCCTCTTCATTTTAATGAAGGCTTTAGGATTTTTGAACCACTAAAAATAAATCCATCTACAGCTTACCAAAATTTTCATAGGCTACCTCAACACTACTTTCAATAGCTATCTCCCATATTCTACCTCCGTTTAAAATGCTCTCAGTTCCAGCACGATGAACTCTTGTGATGTTCAGCTGCGGGCAGAGTATTCTGGGAAATGCAAATGTTTCCTCCAATTAGTACCTCTTCCACTTCTCTTCATTACCAAGAAAAAAAGGAATGATTTCGGTGATAATGTACTCTATCAATCAGAACGCACATTTTACAGTGATTCTGCAATGACAAAAAGCTGTCCCAGCTCAAAAGCTCTGTTCCCTACTTACATTCCCTATGCTAGCTAGTTAATTTGTACCTAACGAGCTTTCTCTTCACAGACAGGAGACTGCAGACTTTGTTTTATGTTGGTCACAGCTGGGATTTTGTGCACTAACATTAACGCTGGTAAATATCAATTCCAATAAAGGAACACAGATGGAGAGTATCTACACTTCCAACAATTACTGTACTCTTCAGAATAATATTAATGATCAAAGCGTGAAGATTCACATTCATGAGTGCTTTCAAAATGCAAAAAATCCAAGAACACTTGCACGTGAAAATTTGGCACAGTGTGAGCCCAAAGCATGCATGAAGCATATGGTAGAACCGTATGACTCTAAAGATCTATTCTGAACAAACGTCTATTAAAAATCATAAATCTGAGTATAAAAACTAAGCTATAAACTGTTACGCTGTGAATGCAATACTCTGGAAAAAAATGCCACATGGAAAACATTTTCAGAAGTCTCAAGTTTGCTTTTAATATTAAAAAAGAAAAAAAAAGGAACAGCAAACTACTTGACATTTCCTACAGTGGAATGTCTCGCAGGCCATATGTGACTTGATATGGCACTTAAAGAAAAAGATTACTGATTTACTACAAATTTTATGGAGCCATCCATTTATGGTTTCTATATTTCAAATCTGCTCATGTACTTTGCTCAGAAGGCATCTGAGTTGGCAAGTATATTTCATAAGGAAAGAAGTAAAGGCACTCATGTTTCCAAACACAAAACCCAACCTACTCTAAGGGCCTTCGCATTTCTGAAGGGAAACTAAGTGGTCGTATTCCTTACCCAAATGTAGTTTCACATCCTTTCCAGAGCTCAGCTGTGCTTCTTGAGAAATAATTGACTTTTCAAAGCAAAGGAATTTAAAGTAGTACTGTACAGTTCTCATCACTTGAAAAAAAAAAGCAGAAGTACTGCATGACAAGGCCTCTCAGAAGACCTCCTTTATGCACAAAAGCCATTCGGTGTGGCCACTACAGTTACAATAGGAAGGAATAAGAAAGTTAATCTAAGCTCATACATCCTCATGTCCTAACACTTCTGAGGAATCTCTGCAGTCAGCTATAAAGATAAACACACCTGATGTTTCATCCAGATCTCTCTAGAAGAGACTCTGATGCTGTCTATCAGATAGCTGTCTAAATAGCCAACGTCACGTTTCAGAAAAAAAGAAAAATTACTGATTTCTTCCTCAAAAGCTTTCCACACGCAGGGCCTGCAGTTGGAAAGTGCAGCCAAGTGTACAATCATTCAGCCTTCCCAGCTGGAGCAGATGGACAGAGCGGATAAACCGACATGCGACGTCACGGCACAGCCGCGGGAAAAGGGAAGCAAACCAACTGCAGATGCATACTGGTCCATGCTTTTCTCAATGAGAAGTATGACTGCACTGGTAATGTTATCATTTTTCAAAAACTATTCTGTAATCATCAACAGATAGAAATCCTGTATTATCTCCTAAAATACCGTGGAATATTAAAAGTAAACCTATCCAGTTAGCTCTGCGTGTACGCAATGGAAAGAAAGGTCACTCTCCTCAAAGCACTATGGAAAGTCCAAACCAAGAAACAAAAGTTTATGCAGTGACAACTTACATCCTACTGGGTAAGCTTAAGCATCTCTTTAGGCACTTCACTGGTTCGTTAAATGCAATACAAAATAAAGCTATAAATATCAGCATTTTGTGCTCTTAAAACTAGTCAAAAGCAACAGAAAACAGCACAAAAGTGTGACATTTTTGGCAGCTTATTTCTTCCCTTCCCCAATGTTACCAGTTGTCTAAGAATGCTTTGTTTTGGGGATGCTTTGGCATCTCAGTATTGGGTTGTCTTAAGCCACAAAAGCTAAAACAAAACTGCTAGGCCTTAGACAATAAAGAAATTTGGTTTTACAATTTCTTTATGGCTATAGAAGAAGGACACTTTAGCAGTGACATGATAGGGAAAAAAGCTTGCTTTTTTTAATATTGCACTTTTCTTTTGTTCACCCACACTAATGCATAGAAACTTTTTAAGCTTTGAATATTAAAATTTCATGCTATGAAGAAGTTATGGGAAATAAACTCCTATACATCCAATACGACAGAACGGATACGCTAGCCTTCCTTTACTTTCCTTACTTAAAACATGGAGAAAGAAGAGAGTGCAAGAACCCCACAACCCTATTTTTGGTCAGCCTGTGTATCAGCTTTATAGGTGCCAACTCAACAAACTGCAACGTGTGATGAGCATGGACATTGTAAAGACAACTGAGGGTGACTGTCAGTAAAACAAGATTAGGCATGATTCAAACACAGTAAGTGTAGCTGAAATGGCAAATTGTGAGGGCTCTCCTCTTGGGAAGAGACACGACAAAGCAGATGACTTTTGCACTTCAGTAGCATGCTGTAGAATTTGTCATGATTAATTTCACATTAAAGCGTGGTCAAGGTTTGCATCCACATTTCACATCACCTTCAATTGCTGTAGAAAGACAGTGACTGGCAGGCAGTCTCCAGGAGACACAGAAGAATCCAGTGGGCAATTCAATGCAACACAGCACGCGCATCTCTGTCAGAGTTCTGAGCTGGTGGTGTGCTCAGAACAGGCAGAACCGATCTTCTGCTGGACTCCGCTAATCTGAAAAATGATTGCTTGGAAAAGAAGTCTCTAAGCACTTCACTCCCTTGCTTAAAGAACAAAGCGCTAGAATTGAATATAATAAAAAGAGTTTTAGGATTCTGACCACTGTGCAGAAATCCAACCGGAAACAATGCAGAGTAGTGCTCCTCAGTGTTACTTTTGTTATCATTAGTAATGTTAAGCATCAAGAAAATAAAACACGTCATTGCACATTACAGCCGTCAAGAAACACGGCTAAACTTTGACACTATAGAATCGAATAACCTGATGCTACATCACAAACAGCTTCTGGTGTGTATCTATTTCAAAAGGTCTTTACATACTCATTAAAAATTCCTTTACTCCCTCCCAGTGAATGCTTCAGGTTAAGTGACGAGTTATGGCACGAAGGGCGTACAGAAGTTCTGCTTGCATACGAGCTTCCATTAGAAGTAGATTGACGTGAACCTGTTAGAAATTGAATCAGACATTTAGTTCACCCCTGAATGCAGTATCATTTATTTATGCTAGCATCTGGAACCTTTAGTAAAGTATCACGTCAAGAAATGAGGTCCTTTCTCCCTGTACCTGCTGCAAGACTCCAGTTCCTTTTGGGACGATGTCCTAGGAACTAACTTCACCTGCTTTAAGGGACCTTCAATCTGAAAAGTCCCAGCAAAATCACTTCTGTACCCTCATGGCCTTTGGTTTACTACCACTTAAGAACGCTATATAGGAGCATAGAATAAGGAACAATTTATACACTGGACAGGCAGGCACGCAAGCACTGAACCTGTCAGGAAGTATTTAACTTAGATATCTGAAGACATGTTGACAATTTTATTGATGAAAAGCACTGTGAAGATTATATTCAAATGAAATAAGCTCTTTTTTGATCCACAAATCCAAAGCATTGGCAAGGTTGACTGCATCTGCATTCCCAAGTTTATACACTTTTCTATTGCAGAAGTCAGTTCAATCTTATGCAGAAATCACTCAATGTAAAAAAAACCCCACAAAATACAATCAGTACTTCCAGCACACTCGCAAGTATTTTTGTAAGACTGATATTTAACATTCAATGAATTAATCTCATTTGTTTTTCTCTTGTTACAGTTTGGGAAATACAGCCATTTTTAGGAGTCGTAGAATGATGGAATGGTTCGGGCTGGAAGATCATCACTTTAAGATCATCTAGTTCCAACCCCCTGCTATAGGCAGGGAGTCACCATAGTTTCATTTATAAACAACACAGGGGCCTCTGTGCAGCCAGTCTGGCTGTGCAGCACGTACCTTCTCCGAGTGCTTGAACTGACGCCAGTAACTATCGTACATGCGCTTGGTAGTTCTCTCTGGGTAGCAGGTCACTGTCTTTATGTAAACCTTCAGGCTGCGTTCAAGTAGCTGATTAACTTCTCCGTAATCATAGTCATCATACCTACGTAACAAAGGCAGACATTCTGTTGGACATACATTCTTAAAAGCATGGTCATTTGCAGCATTAACTTCTGATCTTTTGCAGCATTAAGTTCTTATGCTTAGGAATTCAAGCACTTGTTATATATGCTAGAATACATTCTGCTAACAGAGGAAAGGCTCGCTACTGGGATGCTGCCTTTTCTGAGCAGAGAATACAGGCTGGTTTCAGAGATGACACCGCTGTAACAACTTCCCGATTCATAATCATTTATATGACTCATAATCATAATTCACTGGAAGTAAAAGCTTTACCGACACAGCAGAGAAACCACTCAACTTCCAGACTGAGGTACCACCTCCACCTCTACACCCAGACTCTAAGATGATGCTCTTCACACAGTTCAATTTTCATTTGGTGCTGACACAGTTTTGAATGTACTCCTTAGCCAGGGGTTTTCTCCCATACCTGATTCCATACATACAGTGGACATAGTTAAATAAAGCTCTTCTTAACGTAGTTGTATCAACATCTTCGTGTGTTGCCATAGTGTTGTACGTGAGGTTATACACCATCCGGAACTTTTCGTCGAGAAGATGCCCAATATCAGAATAAAGCCTGTTTACGAGGGAAAAGCCATGATTTTCCCAAGTATAGTCCTGCAGGAGAGAAAGGAAATAAATAAATATACAAGGCAAGTGAAGGCCCTGTGTGATTCTTTCTACAGCTCAATACTTTTTTGTTGTCTGTGAGTAGCTTTGTTCTCCTCCAAAGAATTGCATTTTGAATCTTTCATTGATATCACCTGCTCCGTCCTGCCAGGTCTCCTTGTTCATGACTATCACATCACAACAGCCCACCTTTGGTTGGCTGTCACCACCCTACGTGAGAAAAAACCCCAAGCTTGTTCTGAAGTGCAGAGGCAATTTTTCACTGCCTGCTCTGCTGCTTTGACCAGTGTCATTCTGAGCAAGATAGACTTGCGAAACTTAAAATTATTCCTCTTGGAGGCTTTGGTGCTTAACTCCAAGCAGAAGTGGAGTATGCACTTCCATGCAGGATGTTCAAGCATTGGGTAAAGTGCTGAAAAGTCCTTTGAACAAAGTAATGAAATCCAGGTCTTAGCCAAGCAGCTGGATTGCAAGAGCAAAAGTATGCCTGCTTACACGAGGAATAGGAAATCTTTGCATGGTGATGGCACAGCATCTGCAGCAGAGGAGAATGACCCTGTATGCATTAGAGCAGCGTGCAACCACTCTCCATGCTGTGGTTATACAGAACATGTCAGTTTGCCCACATCCTTGGCAAGTGTACCTCTACTCCATCACAGACTCTCTACAACTGAGGGCATCATCTCCACATCCTTCTCTGTGCCTGGCTGTTTTCCAGAAGTACTGCGGAGCAAGGGCTCTACTCACATGCTTTAGAGCTCATCTACCGGACTGAACCCCTGGGTAGGACTAAGGGAAGTATCAAGAAGGATAACATTCAGCTGCTTAAAATTGGAATTCAGTGACACCTGAAATGCTCCAGGTCCCACTTGACCTCCAGTTGCCAGTCCAAACAACCACAAAGTTTGGGAGCTATACCTTATCTACCTGGCCCTGCAGAGGTGTCAAGTACACCCAAGGGACATCATAAATGCTTCAAAAACAGAAGCCCCAGGATGGGGTAAAGCAGTGCTTACTGACAACAGCTGATTTATAGCAATCGTGCAAAAGGAAAAACAAAGATTCTGCTGTGTGTGAAGTACCTATTTCTATCACTGAATTTAAATGCACAGACACAAATGATAGTCTTGTTTCAACAGAATAAGGTTCATATTTATTGCAGGGTTTTGTGATGCTGCTTCAATTGAAGCAGCGTTACTAGCAGAGGATTTGGATGGCTGTGGGTATATACAATGAACTGCTTTAGAGTAGGCCATATTAATAAAGTTAAATTACTAAGGTGACTCCTTTGAATATAGACCAGAAGCTGTCCTGTTTATTTAAGAGCAGAGACATTTTAGTTCCAATTTCAACTTTGGTTGAGTTTTTTTCCATGGGAGCCTGCTGTTCCTAAAGTATTTAAGCAGTGTGTTTGATTTACAGGCTCTGACTCTGCCTTATTCTTTTTGGCAATATCTACCTACTTCAGGCTCACATGAAGACCACAGAGTAAATTATCCAGACCAGCAATGGCTGCTATATAGCTAAATACATTTCCTGAAAGTGATCACAGATTCTTTATTTTTAAGTCTTGGATACATCTTCTGACCATGGAGTTATCCTGCACCTACTGTGCTGTACTTGAAGTTCTCCATTTCGGTTTAAGATTTCTTCCATTCCTTAGAACTTATCACTAGACTGCTTATGAATCTACTCCATAACCTGGAACAGAACCATCTAGAAGGTCTCCGCTGTATCATATATTACGCAGAGGCTTATGAGTCTGGTCATGGACAAAGATACCATATGTAAGACAAGGTACAGACAAAAGACAGTTCTTTCAACAGCACTGAATATTTATATATTCATACAGAGTCAGAAACCTCAGTGTTACAGTAATCCTATTTAGGAACTCTTTTTCTTTTCAGACATTCAAATTTCAGTGCTGTGGCGCATCTCCAGGAAGGATTCACCAAATCACTCTCACAGATACATCTATTAATTGATAACTCAAGGCAGAGAGCACTCGACGCAAATGGCAGGAATAAAATATTGTTCCAGTAGGGTCTTTTTCACGTTTGGTGGGTCAGAAAAGGATTCTTTCATTTTTACCTTTCGCTTTTATTCCAGAGTTAGTGATATGCTTCACAGTTTTCAAGTATTAATTCTGCTAATACTTGGAATATGACTGAAAATGAAATCTCCCCTTGTTTGAGATTTACAAATTGTCAAAGACTCATTGCTGGTAAATATATAGAAGATTCCAAGTTATTTAATGGATCATAACAAAAAAAATCACATGTAACAAACGTGTCCCACTACTTCACCTTGTCCTGCAATGACACCTGCATTTATTCTTTGAGTGAATATACTTTAAAGAGATGCTACCTGAGCTCTGAATGTTGGCAGATGGTCTTCTCCTCGCCGTGCAAAGTCTTTGTACCCAAACCCAGGATCTTCAACGTAGCGGGAGACATCTGTAGAAACTATTTCATCATCAAATGCTGTGAAAAAAAAAATAGCAAAATACTTTGCTTTAGGCAAGCACAGGAGCCAGCTCTGACTTCAAGTTACCACTCTACTGCAGCACTAGAGGGCAATTAAAAAAATGTGCAAAGGAAAAGAGTGGTATGGAGGAAGGAAAAAAGTCCATCTCCATCTGCTTGTATGGAATCCATCCTTCTCCTGGAGTCTACATGTCAACCAGCACTGGACATCAAGATTACTTTTCCAAGATGGGAAGAGATAGGTTAAACTACTGGAGAGGTCCTCCTCTTTCAGTTCACTTCTGAGACAGGCTAGGTATCTTAGACAAGATGAATCCTGTTAGTAAAGTTATTATGTTAGGATAAGAGGCAGAAAAATAATCCTGTTGACAACAGGATTGTTATGCTGAGGAGGTATGGCGTCCGGAATTACACCAGCTCTGCTCTGTAACAACCCAGAGTAAGAGCAACAAGAAAGCAATGCAATACTGCACTTGTAAATATCAACAGAAGATTACATGAAAGAGAAGAGCTCTGCAGCGCAGGCTGAAATTCTGCCAGAAGCCCCAGTAACCAGGCATCTTCAAAGAGCTCCAAAATGTGTCACTAAGCAAGTGTAGGTTCTCTATCAGGAATCAATCTTTCCCTCTCGAATAAACAGGTGGCCTGGTTGTGTAACTACCTTTGCAGAAGTTGACTACTGCATAGCTCACTGCATTTGACCCTGATGTTAAAATCCTGGCCTGCTTCCACGTGCATCGACAGAACAGTTGCCATATGTCCACTAAGAAGTCAGTTGGCCTAAGGATTGCAGAAGTGCTTTATCTCCTCTCTGCCTCATTAAACAATCAAAACATAACTGCGTAGGAAGAAGACTGCGCAGCATCTGCTAAAGCGACTCCTCAGCGAAGAATAAAACAGCTGCACACATACACCCCTCTCCCCAGCAGTGGCTGGATTTCCTGGAAGGGTACAAGGCATGGTGTGTGCAGACTCCTCACCTCAAACCCAGCAAAGGAAAGTCAACAAGATTATCAGCAACATCAGCAAAAAAAAAGCCCTCCAAGCCCAAACAACACCTTGTGCTTAAAAGCTTGAGTGGCAGAGACTTCCACAAGTCCCAGTTTGAAGATGAAACCGCAGTGGGTCTAAGCTCATCGACACAGTTGAGACTGTACAAGCAAGAATGGACAATGTCCATTTCTAGAAATGCAACAATGGATTTTTTCTTCAGAGCTTTTGGATATTCTTAGAAACCCACAAAATGATCTCTGCTGACTCACAGAACTCTTCCTCCCTTTTGGGCTTGGTGCACAAAACCTGAACTACCCCAGATGTGTTTGTTCTGGCTTGTATTCTGAACAAGAAGAACCAATTCACCACTGGTGCATATTTTTGACTTTCTTACCAGATTCTCTTTGAAGCGACCGATATCATTAAACTCACAAACAGTGTCCATATAGTTTGTGGAATTTTATGAGCTGTTCCTCAAAAAGATAAAGCTATGATATTCGGGCAGCCTCTAACATAAGGAGATGGCTGGAGATTCTGACTGTCTTAACAATCTTCTTTCTTAAAACGCCTTCTTGGGAAAAAACAAACCCTTGGTGCCTGTATAAAACACTTCATTGCATCATTTGTTAGAGACAAAAGCCCACGCAGCATCTGAAGAATACTGGAAAATAAGCTTTTAGCTCAGAATTTTGAACAATACTTAAGAATAAACTGAATGCTAAGCAATCTCTGACATTGTACTGGTAACAGAAAAGCACAGAAGGACGATCACTAAAAACAGCAAGTTGGAGAGGAGGCATGAATGAATAAATCTGAAAACATAGAGCATATAAAGAAGGAGGAGTTCACATTCAAATTCTTATAGAAACCTATGGGTTTTTTGGTTTGTTTTGTTGGTTTTTTTTAAACACACAAAAGCTAAATTTCAAGAAGCAAAATGTATGTTGGTACTTGCCAATAAGGAAACATTAAAGAGATGAACCAAGTGATCCTTACCACACTCTTACTAAGGCAAGATCCAGCATAAAGAAATGAACAAAAAGAGCTGTAGGCACTGAACTGTACTCTTTGTTTAGTTCTGGCAAAGCAGAAAAAAAATCCAACTTAAACTGAAAAAGCATAAATACATAAATACCTCCGCTAATTACTAGCAGACTCTCCTTCTTCTCCTTCTCAAAGCGAGTGTCCATTTCCTCCTGAGAGGCTTCTTCATCCTCTTTATCTTCTTGTAGCCTCTTCATCCTCTCCATCAAGGCCTCCAGCTCACTTAAGGAATCTGCAATCTGCAAACACATCAAGACATTCTGTAAAATCAGAAGACAGCACGTGTCATCTTCACAGTTCATGCTCAACAATAAACGTTCTCAAAAAAAAAAAAGAGAGAGCAGCAAATACGAAAGCTTAAGCCAGAATTCCTCGTGACACATAGAGTGCAGACAAACAGCTTTCAGAAAATCAGGAGAAGGAAAGAGGTAAGTGTTGCTCTCAGCTATCACAGCACACTACTGCAGCATGATTAACAGTGGAAGAGGCAGTGCTTGAACATGGAAAACACAACCGCTTAAAATGCATTTTCCCCCATAAAGATTGCTCAGGAAAAGACACCTACATGCCCTACGTGCATATGAAAATAACCTTCATGGTACTTCTACTCGGTCTACTGGTAATACAAAATACCTTACAGAGGAGATACAGTGCAATACAGGAACACAACCTGAGACAGAAAAACAGTATTTTCCTTTTTTTTTTTTTTTTCATTTCTATTCTTTCTGCGTGCTCAAAACAACTATTATGTGGACCTTTTCTTCTTGATCTTATGTGGAAAACTGTTCTCTTTAACAGAAATACATCAAAGTTTGGAGCTTGGTGATCTGCATTCACCATTCTGATTCTCCACAAGGTGAACTGCTTGGTCTTTCTTTTCTACCTTTTCTTCTTGATTCCAGTTTTCTGCACCTAACTATGAATGGCTCTCAGTGTAGCACCTCCTGCTTACCAAGCTGCCCACAGCCAGCAGCAGCCCTCTGCCCACTACCAACACAGAGTAAGACATCCTGGTGATTTAAGCTGGCATGTCTTGCAGCCCAGAACCTTCACTTCGGATGCACTAATGGAACTGATGGATCACACACTCACACTGTAAGCTGATTGCTGGTTTGGAAAAATGTACCTACTGACCCTGCTCACAATCCTTATATTCCACCAAAGGAGATGAGGCTAATTCACCAATTGATACTAATTCAAGGACTTTTCTTCAAAGGCAATTTAGGAAAAAAATTGCATTTATGTTAAGTAACTAGTAATCAAAGTCCTCTTTTTGTTCACACAAGACCAGAGCACCTGCATGAAGGACCATGCCATTTATTTCAGACATTTCCTCTCAGCCACATGGAAGTGTTTCAAAATTGACCTGTTTTGTGACCACAGACCTTGAAGTCAAAATGAATAATGCAACCTCTGCTGCTTTTTCCCCCATTTCTTTTTTCATTCCACGTGGTCGGAACATGGATAACACAGTGTTCTTATCAGCGATACGCCATCTGCAGACACTGGCACTTTAAGTTTCCAACTGGAAGCATAGTTTTAGTCTTGCTCAATGGGTTGTGAGATTAGCTATTAAAATCACATTACTTTAACTATCATCCTCTGTTTCACTGTGGTTTTGAAAAGGATTACACAGCAACTGCTAAAGCTAATGTAAGAGTAACCAGACCCAAGCATTCCAGCAAATAGACAAAAACTTTCAAACTACCCTGAAATTTAAACAGGAAAGAATGGAAGAAAGTTTTCTAATGCAAAACAGAGGCAAGCAAAAAGAATCTTCTTGCAACACTAACCCCAAAGTTGCTACTTGTGAGGGATGCATTTTCTATGTTGTTGTCATTGGCAAGATCACAGACACAGAAGTTGTTGACTGCTATAAGTCTGACTCCATTAGATGTATCCGGATCTCTCTCTGGATTAATGCCACTACCAAATACAAAACTTGCCAAGGCATGATAATGTGCCAACAGGACAACAGCATGCACCAGTTCAGGAAGAGACCAATTATTTTCCCCAGTCTTGACAAGTTTCTGAAATGAGAATAAAAAAAGTGTAAATATAAAATTTCTTTTGGCCCCGAGCTTTTGTATAAGATGCTACGCATGAGTTTTGAAAAGGGATCAATTCCTTTCTTCCAATAAACACCACACTCCTCTCGCGCACACACACTCACTAGATTAAAAGAGAGAGACCTGATATATTACCTCGATTCTGCCGGGGTTATTTTAGTCATCGCTATTCCTAAAAAATAAATCTTGTTGCCTTTGTCACACAGCAGAATTTATTGGCTTATTCGATGCTCTAGAACTTCCCTGAATTTTTTAACTCAAGGTTAAAAAAAGTCTAACCTGACATAGCTTAGTTCTTAGCAGTTCTTATTACTGGACATCTACTGCTATTACAAGGCACAATTCAACAGGTACCTGAATGTGCTCTTTCGTGATCAGCCAGGGCCGGTGTGCAAGGAGTTTGTTTATTTCGTTCAGATTTTTCAGCCTTTGGGGAATGTACTCTAAACCATTCAACCATTCTGCAATCCCACCAGTCTTCAAAAACTCATCAACGTGCATATTTATTAGGTAGGAACACTGATGTCTGGCAGCAGCCTAAGATAATTAAACACAGAGGGAAAAGGTCAGCACATAAGCAAGTAATGTGATTTTGTTGCAGGTAGAAACAGGATATTAACACAAAACAAAAATACAATTTGATTGCAAAGGGGCATGTTTTATATTGCAAAGCATTTCTACACAGTAGGGAGGGTCCAGTAAGTGCGATTACTTTGCAATACAAGCTCTAATTGAGGTTGCAGGGGATCTCTAGACCATACTAGCCTCTTCCTTCTAAAGGCTTCCTTTTTCTTTTTTCAATAAGAAAGTAAAGGTCATGGGAGAAAATGGATAGCCCATTAGTACATACCATTATAGCAATGTAGTGCCTATATGGCAAAGGAAGGGGCCCATCCATGCGCAGCATGTAGAACTGGCTGCGGAGGAAAGACTCCAGGTACTGCGTGTGGATACTCATGACCTGTGTGATGTTGTCCAGGCGACCAGATGTAGAGTATTCTTCCACAAGAAGATTAGTACGTTCATCCAAACCATTTGCTTGCATCACCTTCAAAATAAGATGGAGAAACTTAAGATGTTGTATCCAACTTTAGCTCTGGAGAGAAACATACTGCAGTATGAAATGTCTGCTTGTGTAAGAAACTTCCAGGCAATTCTGAAGATCTAGATGTATACATGTGCCTGTTTATAAGTGAATATGCACACAGATGCTACCTGTATACTGAGCACTGAAGAACACCATACGCCTGCTGCTTTAGTAAATGTCTACAAAAACCCAGGACATCTCCTGCAGAGCTTTCCAAAATGGCTGAACTCTCAGATGCTTAATGTAAAATTTGTGTGGAGATTTGGAAGTGAGCAAAAACAGAAAGTAAAGTCTTTATGGACGTCAACCTGTACAGACACACACCACCCAAACACTCAGCCCTAAAACCAATTTTGAAACTAATGGAGAGGAGTGGGGTTACGTAACCAAATTATAGAAACAGTCTGGCAATCTACCACTGCTGGGTTTGTATAATTGAAGAGGAGATCAAATGCTAATTTGCCTGTAACATTCAAGTATTATTTAGAATAGGAATTTAATGCTTTCTTTAAACAAAAGCTGTTCTTTAATTATTCCAGCTGATCCAAACCTTGGGCACAAGATGAAATGAAGCAGTACAAGTAAGCAGTTCTTGAACTGCAAGCCCTAACACAGTATTAGCACTATTACTCAGTGTTTATCACCAAGAACTGCCATTTTAAACATGCTCACCATTGAAGCTACAAGCAAAAGGCTAAAATACCCAGTATTTATCCTGAAATAGCACAGTTTTAGACCAGCCAGCTTACTGCTGCAAGCACTGTGAAATGGGAAACCATTTTAGCAGGTTTACAGCACAGAGACAGAAAATGTGCCTAAAACCAAGAACACACAACTCTTGCTGAGCAACTCTATTTAAAGTATGTTCTCCTTCTTGGTGATGGGCTGATGAACGTACTGTGTGTCAAATCTTTTTCCACCAACCTGGGCCAGGGCACTCCAGGTATTTATACAAACTGGGGGCAGACCCCCTTGAGAGCAGCCCTGCGGAGAAGGACTTGGGGGTCCTGGTAGACGAGAAGCTGGACATGAGCCAGCAGTGTGCGCTTGCAGCCCGGAAGGCCAACTGTGTTCTGGGCTGCATTAAAAAAGGGGTGGCCTGCAGGGAGAGGGAGGTGATTGTCCCCCTCTACTCAGCTCTTGTGAGGCCCCATCTGCAGTACTGCATCCAGGCCTGGGGCCCCCAGTGCAGGAAGGACATGGAGCTCTTGGAGCGGGTCCAGAGGAGGGCCACTAAGATGGTCAGAGGGCTGGAGCACCTCTCCTATGAGGAAAGGTTGAGGGAACTGGGATTGTTTAGCTTGGAGAAGAGAAAGCTCTGGGGAGACCTCATCGTGGCTTTCCAATGTTTGAGGAGCATATAAACAGGAGGGGGCATATAAACAGGAGCATATAAACAGGAGGGGCAATGGCTGCTTACGAGGGTGGATAGTGATAGGACAAGGGGGAATGGTCTTAAACTAAGAAAGGGGAGGTTTAGGTTAGATATTAGGAGGAAGTTTGTCACACAGAGGGTGGTGATGCACTGGAACAGGTTGCCCAAGAAGGTTGTGGATGCCCCATCCCTGGAGGCATTCAAGGCCAGGCTGGATGTGGCTCTGGGCAGCCTGGTCTAGTGGTTGGCGACCCTGCACATAGCAGGGGGGTTGAAACTAGATGATCATTGTGCTCCTTTTCAACCCAGGCCATTCTATGATTCTATGATTCTATGAACATACTACCTTTCATTTCTCATCACTGTATTCCCAGTCTGAATTTATGGGCCCAGAAACAAAGGGGAGAAGCAGTTAGGCAATCCCATAATTATTACGTGTGTCACTCTTCACTATTACAGCTTTCTTTGTTTTGCACCAGAAATCATGTCAATTTGGTTTTCCTCAGGAACGTTTTTGCCATAAGTGGTTTTTTCATGCGTTAGAAATCAGTCTATCTCACTTAGTATTTTACACTACTCACTCCATTTAAGGAGTCCCCAGATTTCTTCAGCAACTTTATTTTCTTGGTGTGTAAGAGATTTTTGTCTCATTAGGTAGTTCCTTGGGGAAATTCCACTTTTCAGTCCTACTGTGTTGCTAGTGTGCTGTTAAGGAGAAGAAATTCTGCTGACAAGACTGAAATACACTCCTGTAGGACTGTACTGTTGCTATACAAGGCACAGCAGTATGCAGCATTACTCCTTTTGAGATTTATCCCCACGTATATTGCAATTCTCTTCATACTGCACATGTACTTCCTCCTCATTACCGCTCTGTCCATATGCATTGTGAAAATAAACCAAACTTTGATAAGACCAGTGCTATTATCAAGCTTTGTGAGACACTGAACATATGATCAGGCCCTATCCACATCTGTCCGATCTACTGTATTACTTAATGCCACAGAATGGGGGAAAAAAGCAGTTGTTTGCTTAACAAACAATATTTAAAATTGGTTTATGATACTGAGTAACTGTTTCATTCCTACAGGTAGAGGTTCCAGCCCTGAGTTACTGCTGCTACTTTCTGGAGACTACTCAGTGCTTTCCTCCTTCACCCTTAGCTAGTACCTACAACCAAGCGTATCAGTTGTAAAATAAATTCACTAAGAACCCACTCGAAATGTTATATGCTATTATTTTAATTACAATCACATTTCTCCTTTTCATGCAATTTTTCTCTTAACAAGAAAAACCACATCATTATGAAGTTCAGCATCTCAAGTGCATGTTCTACACATAAAGGAAGTCCTTCTCACAAGTTGCACTGGCTGGAACTCATTCCGCTTCCTCTTTCTCCAGTCTGCAAGGCTCATTTTGACATCTGTTCTTTTTTTACTTCATTATATTTCTTGCTGCCAGGGTTTACACTTACTCTGTTTTTAGATTCAAATCTTCACCGTGTATAAACAGAGACTCACAGAACAGCAGATATCTTGTCTTTCAAAAATTTCTTTTTGGCTCTTACAGCATGTGAATGATCTGCCTTTACCAAATATTTAACAGCAAAACAAAAAAAAAGGCCTTAGTTTTACAGTCTGCCATCCCAAACAATTTGTCTATCAATAAATAATACTCTGTGAAGATTAATTTCAGGGCAAGGGAACTACAGCACAGGAAAGCTTCTATTTATTGTGGCAAGGTGCAAATCAAAGCTTAAGCTGAACACTAAATCATGCACAGAAATCTTCAGGCTGAAATCAAACTGTTCCTTTCAACCATAAATTTTCTTAAGAGCCACAGTTACAGTCTCAGAAGTTAGTCATATTTGTAGGTTCACTTAAACTGAAGATCAGGTACTGCCCTGAGAGCTATATAATGCTCTGCCGCAGTACGGGATGGGTCTCCCCTTACGCCTGACATTAGCAGTAAGAACGGATCATCCCCTGTGAAAAGAGCAGAGCAGCACTCAGGGCTGGCATGGGGAGAGTAGGCAACTGAGAGCAACTCCACTGACAGCACATGTAGGAAAGGGCAGCTTGGCTCTTGTCTACTGGAGCTTGCTTCTCTCAAACCATTTCTGTTGTTCTCAAAGGGACTTATTCAGGTACCTCTGGGCAGGCAGGATGGTAAAACTGTTCTTCAGCATTTCCATGTTAAGAGTCACTTCACACCCAGCCCAGCTAACTGCAAACTTACCTCATTCTCTGGTATAAAGGCACTTGGTCCTCTTGTTAATGGTGGAGAGACTTGGACTCTTTTTTCCTGCAGAACAATCATATAATTCAATCAGTTCGAGGAATAACACATTAGCCCACTTTATCTTGCAAGATTAGACCTAAAGGCCTTGCCTTGGCTTCTTCCCAAGGCCACCTGCATGTTTTACAGTCCAGTACGCAAGTGAAGCCATCACCCCACACTGGATTTGCATCCCCTGTGCTTTGCTCAAATGAACAGCATGAATTTTGGCAAGGCGCAAGGCCAAAAAGAAAATTATTGGTCCAATTAAAGATATGTGGACAACAACAATAAAAAATGTGGCACAATGCTAAAATTGGCAATTTGCTGGATTGAACAGGAGTTCTGAAAGCGAAGGGGAAAAAAAGCTGTCCTTACCACTATGTGCACAAAGACCACACTTGGGTAATTATAATCAAGAAGCTGTTTTCTTCAGTGTAAGAACGTAATCAGATTCTAAGTGTTTAACAGAGTATGCACTTGTTTTGCCAAACAGTGGCTTGAAAAGCCCAGTCACCCTCCACATACACCAGCAAGACCCAGGTAAAGACTCCTTCCAAAAAGAAAGACAAAAAGACTATGTTGTTCAGCTGCCGAGTCCAGAAAAGAACAAAACATGCCATACACCTCTTGGTGTGCCAACTACAGCTAGAAGAAGAGCAGGAGCCTAACAATTATTACATGTTCTTTGATGATAGGCAGAGAGTAACAAGAGCAAGAAGACTTCTTGTTTAATAATGGATAAGAAATGGAGCTGTGGAGATTTTCAATCTGTTGCCACTGACAAAGAGAAGGTGGGAAGGGACCTGCCCCTCTTCTTTGCTTCTTTACAGCTGTATCCCATGTAACTGGAAACCATGGTTGTGTATTTCTTCAGGTCACTAATGACATTGCAGCAGAAGTCACTTTTAATAAGTTACCCACCAACAGCAGTATCAGATTTGCATGGCAAATATTTCATGTCCCTAGCATAAAAGTCTGAGGTTTTCCATAACAAATGACCCTTAAATACCTCAGTGACTCTACTGGGCAGGCTTATGTATAGCGGCCACATACACAAAGATCAGCATGGATCTGAGAGTGCCACAGATGTACACACAGGAAAATGAAGACACTAGAAATGTGTAACTGTTCTGTGTCTTAAAAACATCCTGCCCCTTTTAAATTAGATTATGAAAAAAAACCATGCAAAAATCAGCAGTGATTATTCAGGAAAGATGTTCCAAAACAAACTCTCTCCTGACAATTAAATTTGTTACTTTGGAGTAATTAGCTGTTAAATGACGAAGAATGCAGTCATGCATGCTTTCACTCGTTTTCTGAACTGAGCTGAATCCACTCCGTGAAAACAAGTAGTCGAGGGACAACTCACTGTGACCGCTGCCTGCTGTCACAGCCCCACGGTATTGTAAAATACTCCTTATTAATCACATGCACACAGTCTAAAGTAGTGAAAAAAGTATAGACTGGATATCTGCCCATGCAACCTCTTCTCCATACAGCTATTCAAGGCTCAGAAGGTATCTTTTAGTTTTAAATGCACACTTTTGCCAGCAGTCAATCATCTCGGTCAACCTTCAAAAAAGAAACGTTTTCCAAGATTACTATTAATGATGTACATCACTGGTTTTAGGAAGGTTTTTTGGACATCAAGTCTTTGAAAGCCTTCATTTCGCATCAAATACCTGGAGGAAACAGTCTGTATGAGGGAGATGATTGATGGCCCTTGGCCAAAGCGCAGGTTGAAAGCAGAGCTGAACCACTGCTTTTCCAGTGTGCCCTCTGAGCTATAGCCCACTTTGCCAGACTGCCCAGTGGGTCATCTAGGTCAGACTGAGGCAAAAAAGAGAACTATTATCCTACTTTTAGGAGGCTATGACCTCCATTACCTACTTTCCCCATTCAATATGGCTGCCTTGACCTTTTAGAAAACCTGCTTCTAGTGGTGTAGACTATTTCCTCCCAACAACAGAAAATATTTTGTTGCCTCTACACCAAAGCTTCTGTTTTACTGAAACCAGTTAACACAAGCTCATCAGAAGAAAAAGAGCAAATATGATCGAGCTGTAAAAGTTCTCAGGACGCTATTAATAAAAACATGGGAAGTTCGCAAGCATTAAGTAAGATAACACTGGCTTTGTTGAACCGTAGATGAAAACCATTGCTCCTGGACAAGCTGTATAAGGAGCAGGGATTTAGTAAGACCTACCCAAGCGCTCAAACATGAAAAACTACATATGGGAATTAGCAAGCAATGGTTCAGATATATGGTCCTTCAAGATGAGACATTCTCGCAAAGCTTTTTGTTTCCCAAGAAAAGCTGATTCAATTTCCTGCTCAACTCATCCTTGCAGGTTATGCTGGCTGTTGCATAGTAAGTCAAGTGGGGTCCCAAATATCTTATTTGAAATTGGATTCTTATGCTAAATGAACCAAGGAACAGGTTGCTCAGCAACTAAGATACCATACGCACATCCATGAGCCATTTTCTGCTTCGTGTTCCTCCATCAACACATTGTTGGACTATGAATAAGTGATCTTAAAAGGCTTGTAACCAACATAATTCACATTAAAATTAAAAGAATCTTTTTGGAAGTGCTGATTAGGAAAGACAATGAAGAGCTTCAAAGATGAGAAAAGAGAACCAGGCCAGGAAAGGTTGCTGGGAGAAGGCTGCCGCTTCTTGGAGAAGAGAAGGCTCTGGGGAGACCTCACTCTGGCCTTCCAGTACTTGAAGGGAGCTCGTAAGCAGGAGGGAGACTGAGATTTTACTGAGGGAGAAGGAGGAATGGCTTAAACTAAAAGAGAGGAAATGTAGGAAATGTTAGGAAAAAAATCTTCATTCAGAGAGTGGCGAGGCCCTGGCACAGACTGCCCAGAGAGCTGTGGTGCCTCATCCCTGGAGATGCTCAAGGCCAGGGTGGATGGGCCCTGGGCAGCCTGAGCTGGCGGAGGGGGGGTGAAGCAACCAGCCCATGGCAGGGGGTTGGAATTCAATAATCTTTAAGGTCCCTTCCACCCTAAGCCATTCTATGATACTATGAGATGGGGCCCAATTCATGCTGAGGTACAAGCTCTGCAGTGGCCTGCTGTGATGTGATGGACAGACTAACCCACGTGTTTGCATAAGAGCTGCAGGAAATCACAAAAAGAGCCCTGAGTGGGTTTTATCCATGACTTGCTTTCCATCCTTAAGCTGTGCTTAGTCATGAGCTAAATACTGAGAACCAAAAGGTTGTGAAATGGAACTATTTTTCTTGTCAATGTGCAATTCACACTCAACAGTGGGAAACATCTTCCTCCTTGGATGCGATCTGCCAAAGCATGCCAGTACCAAAGGCTGTACCTGATGCCAGGACAGGAGCCACTGGGCACAAATTGGAACACAGGAGGTCCTCTAACCACCAGAAGCACTGCTGAGCTGCCTTGGTCAGGATAGGGCCAGAGCCCCTTGGCTGAGCATGGCCCAGCGCCACACCTGGGAGCTGGGAGTGCAGCTGGCCTGTGGCGGCCCTCCTGTCTGAGCCTGAATGTTGAAGAAATTCAACTTCTTCCCCTTTGCTATCACAGGAGTCACTGTGTCCTGAGGCTGCAAAGAAATGACTATTTTTAGCAAGCTGTAAAAGGAGGTTAATTTTATTTGAAACAGAAGAAAATGGAGCCGTTATCTGGCAGGGCTGATCAAACAGCTGGTTTAGAAAGCACTTTTTTTTGAATACCCATGAATGCGGAAAGCACAGGCGAGAAGAAAGCTGGTGCAGCGTTTGGGGTGTATGGAAGCTCTTCGCAGAAGTTGTGCATACAAGGTAACTCATCCTGCACAAGATGGTCATGCTATGAGTGGGGAGGGGGAAACCAAATCATTGGAAAGAAACATTTTGTACCTCATGAGGGAATTCTGAAACCTCTGGGCTGCCAGAACAGCATGAGTGGCTCAGGACAGCTGGCGAAGGGCTGAGAGCCATCACTTGCACAAAAATCACCACCACAAGAAGGACACCGGGGCAATAAATAGCACTGGATCCCATACGCATACATCCTAAAGGCATCCCAAAATTACTTTCTTCTGAGGCGTAAACCTTTTTCCCCCCTGGATAAGTAGGTATAGCAGTGATGGAAGGCTAAGAAAATGTACTTCCTACTCACTGTATTCACTGACTTTCTCTAATACTTCTCCCCCACCGTGGAAGCCAAGATGGGTTTTATTTCCAACTTTAAGCCACGCCTGTGCTGAGGTTACACTTCTCCAACTATCTCTTAGACTCTCCACTGGCATTCAGCTAATCATTACCTATTTAAAAGAATATGAATGATGAGCCCTCCCACCTCCTGTTTAATACCCAGGTTGTCTAATGTTCTGCTTCATGCCTGCTCTCTGAAGCTTCCAAAAGGGTAAATACCATCCACCCTCTGCCCTATTACTCTGCTCTTCCACTGCTTTATGACACTTCTTCCTCAGATGTTTCCTTCTGCCAAGGCCATTCTCTGACCATGCACAGAATGTGCCTTTGGAACAGGAAAATCTCTATAGTTTTCCTATTCCACAGAAGTACAAAGAGTCAGTGAGATCTCTAGAAGTTCAACAGACTTCATCTGCTCCTCTTAAGAATTTATCTTTCTGGATTTTCCTTCTACATTGTTTTTTTGCCCTTCTCTTTTGCATTTTCCAGGTACTTTGTATAAACCATTTTTTACACTTCAAAGTTCCCAGCATAGGATATTATAAACACTTCTAGTTTTGGATTATTTATCCGTTCATGTTTTACTGTCTCCCCATCAGAAAATCATAAAAATCATATACATTTTCAATTCAATTTACTACACTGTCTATTAAGCTACTCTATATTCTATATTGAAAATACTGAGTCTGTTCATTAGATATCCAACATGTGCCCTTTAAGAATTTCTCACAGCTACTCTACCTTGTGAATGTTATGTTCATTTATAACAAAAACCCATACTGTCACTGCTGCCCATTTGTGCTTCTATATCCATGTTTGCATGTGCCTCTGCTTGCTACTTAGGAGTAATACACCAAAAAATTCAAATATATTTATTTGCCAACCAGGGAAGTTCTGTGACATGCCGGAATTTTAACTGCAGAGTGAAGCTTTGCAGTGTCTTTTCTTTGGCAATTTGACATTGCCCAGTCAAGAGCATTTCTCATTTTCTCTCTGAGATCTTGAAAGAAGGAGTAATACATTTTCTCATTATTCCATCTCAACAGCTACTATTCAGAAGGCTGCTCTTTGAAAGAAAAATAATTTAGTCGGTTATCTCCCAGTAATACTACAGCTGCATCTTCCAAGTACCAAGACTTGCTGCTCTGAAACGTAATCATTTATGGCATTAACAAAATGCTTCAGCTCTTGGTCAGCACTTGAAGAAGTTCAGCCAACTCAATATGAGTTTTCTAATAGCTTCCTGGGCTCAATTTTTTTTTAATAACAGTCACTCAGTCTTGGATGTACTGCAACAACATTATCCAGCAATAAGCTTCATCTTTCCCTCCTTCTTGATAGGATTTTTAAAATGTTCTCTTGTATTATAATCTTCCAGTAATTTTGCTGCCATCTATCATTTCTCAGGAACTTTGTTACTTAAATTCTGAGATCTCTTTCCTTATAACACACACAAGCATCTGAGGAAATAACCTGAAGCTGAGTCCTTCATTAGGGCACCTACACTGAGACGGCTCCATTTCAGCAAGGAGCCTCAACTCTTTTCCCAGCAGACAGCAAGAGCAAGTGTGGCAGCATTAAAAAGCAGAGTTGAGGGCCACTCATGTCCTCGGGGTCTCCTGCCTGGCACACAACCACCACGCCAGAATGGGCTTCCCACAGGTCCATACCGTATCTATTAGTCCCTGTGGATACTCTCAGGTATCTTAAATGGTACCCAAGGCCTACACTGAGCATCATGGTACTAGTTATGGGTCACAGAGTGCAATTCATTACTGGTGTGCCAAGTTAGCTGCTGAGCCTGGCTGGCTGCACTGGCTTTTTGAATACGGAGGGTACAAGTGGGGAACTGGGTACAGGACTCTGTTTGAGGCTGAATCATCCAGAAGACATCAATTTTGGCACAGCCTCTCATTTATCTTACAGTTCTTCAAAATGGAAATATACTCGTTCAATCTCAGACTTGATGATGCAGAACTCTACTTTTTTGGATTCAGCTTTGTATACACAAACACATTTTAGTTCACATGGCACAGGCAGCATTATTTGGTGCTTCTGGTTAAGACCTCACCTCCACACTGGATCCTACTGTCTGTTACTGCTTACTGAATACATTGAATACATTTCCACTTTTGTTTCTTGGATGCTAAGAGCAGGGTGAGCAGGGTACATCTCCATGTGCAAAATGCTCTAGATTTCAGCAATACCTAACAATTTAATGGTTATACAGGCCTACCAGTTTATTCCATCCTCATAGAAGACAGAAGAAAGAAAGAAAAAGAATGAAAAATTTTTAAAGTTACCTGAAACTGACTCTTAGCTTCTACTGTTTTTCAAAGCTTTCCTTGTTTACTTCTACATATGCCAAGCTTCATTTTACTTTATCCATCTAACTTGGTGAAAGGAAGAACAGTTCAGAAATGTGGCAGAAATTAATGGCACTCCCAATTCATCTGAGTAGAAACATGAATACTTCTCATGTATTTACAGAAAATTAATATAACACAGAAAACTACATAGGAAAGACAGACACAGTTCACTTGTCTTCGCATTTCAGGACTCTTGGGAGATTCTAATTGACAAAGACAAAAAGCTTACACAAAGCTGTGTCACTCTGAAATTTATTGACATTCATTGGTGCATCATTTTTAAAGAAATGAAATCTGTTTATGGCATTTAAGGTGTTAAAAACCAGGAGTTTTACAGCTTCAGAAGATATCTGCAAGTCATGTCAAATTAACTTTTGTTGCAACTTCAAAAATGTGGATGCGCATTAGAAGCATAAACTTGCTGTTCTCCTTCTCAAAGCAATTTCTGTAAAGAGAAAGAAAAACAGAAAACAAGCCAACAGAGAAAATGTGAAGAGGAGTAATTTGAACACAAACAACACACAACACCGTTTGCTGACAGTGTGGAACTCCTCTTTAGGACTGACCCATTCCTAAAATGGGTTAAATTTAGGACTGTGTCCAGAATTAATAAAAGAGACATGCACTGGAGGCAATGTCAAAATGTTAGAGTTCACAAAGTAGAAGTCTTGGCCTCCAGTCATTTGTTAATGGTATTTCAAGTGGTTTTGCAACGCTTTCTTCCTCTTAACAGAATGTACAACTCCAAAAAAGCAAACTAAGCAATAAAGATGAATATTCACAGAGGAAGTCAAACTGTAAGAAATATATATTTTTCTCATGGAACAGCATTTCAAAATACTTAAAGGCCACCCTTAACGTTAAGAATTCACTGTCTTTGTGCCTAACAGCTGATGGAGCGGTGCAAGGAGCTGGGCAGGGAGCCAGTGCAGTACAATTGATGTGAAGCTTTTGCTTTGGTAACAGGTTACAGCCCATTTGGATTTCGTACAATAAAAGGAAGCCTATCCCAAGTTTCCATCCCTATACTAGCTATTAAGAACACAATCCACACTAATTAGAAACCAAAGGGCAGCAATCTCTACCCAACCCAAGATGGATGGCCGTGCAGCAGAAATTCAAGAGCGGTTCCTTGATCTCTGAAAGATATCCGGTACACTCAACCTACAGCAGAAAAGCTCAGAAGTGAACGTGCAGTTACTGGCAGAAAAGTCTACATCCTTTGTCATAAAGAAAGCCTACCTCCATCTACTTCCTCTTTTACTCCCACTTGTGCTGTAATACCTTCTCTATCCCGGAGGTAGTTTCCAAGTTATTTACAGCTATTAACCAAAACTGCAACTGGAATCTAACAGGCAATGACTCCAAGTCAAACATCAGAGTAACAAGTTTGCTGCAAAACATTTACTTATCTAAGAAGCCAAACTGAATAAATCACATAAAAGACATACCTATAACTTAATCATGATGTAACTAAAGTGTAGAGCACAGATCTACCTGAGAAAGTAGGGCTCCTGACCCAAAATATGGAAAACCAGCCATGAGAAGATTTCTTTAAGAGGCCAATAACCAAGCCTAAATATTATTAACAGATGAAAAGGAGAGACAGATTGTTCAGTTTACTTGCTGCTAGAGATTCACTTCCATCTATTTTAAGACAAACCTCAAAATAAAAGTAGTTATTCATGCCACAGTCATTATCAGATACCAAAACTAACCAAACATTGGCACCCAAATCAATTTGCTAGCCGGATGCTGTTTACAACCCAAAAAGAAAGCTGATGTCCAACTCAGGATGAGCTGAACTTTGTCACAGTACGACCTGCTTTTCCTTTGCAGATCAACAGAAATCCACTGCTAAGTGGCAAGACTTGCACTGCTACCAAAGTGGTTCTCTGGTCTAATTCAGCCACCAAACAAACAAACAAACAAACAAAAAAGAAATAAAACTCCCCTCTTATCAGTCCCTGAAGGAGCAGACAAGGAACCGTGCCTCCTTCCCTCCCTGCACGCCCAACACTGGAGGTTTGTATGCTCCCCAGGAAACGCCCTCAGGACAGAAGATCATCTTGTGATGGTCGGGTGACTCAAAATCCTACCAGCATGGCAGAAGAGCATTTTCTGTATCAGCAGCATCAGGCATCAAGGGCAAAATTTAGAGTGAAAAACAGCCGTTTAGCTGGGATGGCCAACGGGTAGAGCAAACGTTTGACAGAACATGAAGATAAGCGGTAGCTGCTTCGGCAGGCCTGAATTAATGCCTAAATTAACCACCGATAGATAGCACCTTATCTTTAGCATACAGTAATTGAACAGTTAAATACTGCAATTCATAAATGCGCGCACAGTTATTGGGCGTGCTGCCAATCGGAGAGGCATAACTGGTGGACATTAAAAAAAGAGAGAGAGAAAGATGCCCAGGGTTATGTAAATCTGCTGTGTAACCCTGGCAGAACTGCTTCCTAATGCTCTGCTCAACTCTTAATAGAAGTTTTGTCTGGAAATACATGCCCTGTAAGCAAGTAAAATTGAATGGTATTCATCCATACCATAAATCAATAACAGCATCCTTCTACTGTAAAGTAAGTAGCTGACTTGTTTTAAACTGGATTTCAAATATGCTAGAATGTTTGAAAGATGATTAATATAAAGGCAGCACACACCAAAATGCTCCAATGACGTATTTTAAAGAAAACCTTTAACAGGCTTCGCAATCCATGCCGGAACATCTTCAAACACTGCAGCACTCCAGCAGAGCTCATCACCACAGAGGACTGTGAGGAAGGTGCACCTCACTGGGAACTGCCATAAGAACAGGCTGGGAGAACTGTTTAAGCAGAGGCTGGCGTCAAGGCTGCATTCTGTCACCTCTTCTCTTTTGGCAGCGCCGTCATTTCATTACAGCAAAGGACAGAGAGACAAAATTTAGGCAATAAAGCCGGACAGCTTCAACACAAGAGTATCATACTCGCTGTGAACAGATCTCTACGTCCTATCTTTGCACTTTAATGGAAAAAATAACAACAATATCCTCCTCTGATTAGCATCTCAATCTTCATGCAGTTGCACGGGAACAAGCTGGGCTCTGACCTCTGCACCACCTTGCTGAAATTGCTTCCTCCCCAGTTTCAACTGCTGGGTTGACCGACTATGTGAAGTAACAAGGCTGGGCAGGCTGATGCTCTTGTAAAGCAGTGTTCATTACCTGCAATGTATCACAGATAGCTGCATCTCAAGGAGGTGGTAAAATTGCAGAATCCAGCAATAAGCTCCTCATGCATCCCTGTCAAAACTCCCCCTTGGTTACTCCGTGACCTTGCAGTGTTTGCAGTGGGATAAAAAGTATTCCAGAGAAAATAAATGGTGTCCCAGAATATGCTGCTGCAGAAAAATGCTTTCAAGCACCTTTCACTTACCAGGTACTATATAAAACTCAATCTATTCTGAGACAGAGGAAAGTCACACAGATGGCAGAAACATGGTTTTTCAAACTACTTCTTTCCACAATTTTTCTGTCCAAAATGATCATACGAGTTATTTCAAATCTATGTGCAAGAACTATCTTAAGACTCACAGAAATAACTTGCTAAAATTCAGAAAAACAAATCATCTCACCCAGACCATTACAAAGAGGGAGATGTGCTTAGCCAGGTTACCCTCCTGCCATCTTTTCCATGTAGGATTTCAGTAGCTTGGGTCTTGGAAAGAAACTGAAATGCTGTGCTTGCTGTCAGATGCACGTCAAGATATTTCACTTGATGGCCTCCTGGCTGCCACAGTCCACAGAGAACTGGGACTCAAACCAAGTCACAGATGAGAAGGCCAAATAACAGTACTGAAACTCTTCAACAGTGCACAGCTAAGGCATGGAAATCCTTGCTGTAAGTCTGTGGAGCCCTAGAGTTTGCAGGGTTCAGAAGCAAATTACTGGAGCTAGCAGAAGATAAATGAATGAAGGGGTATTAAATATTGGGAAACTGCCTCTAGCTCAGGAAGTTTTCAAGCTGCAAACACTTGGAGACTGGGAGACAGCTCCAAGGGAGTACCACCGTGAACGTGCTCTGCTTTGTGTCCTCTCTCCTTGGTTCCTCCCATGGGCCACTGCTGCTGATGGGACACTGGGTTTCAATCTGGTCCACTACAGCTGTTCCAACACTGTTAGACGAGCTGCAGCACTAAGACAGATTTGGTTCCCAAATACTATTTATTCTATACAAGCTATTAAGAAAAAAGAAACCTATTATCTAATATAGGTATGAATTGGCATTACCTAAACAATTTTAGCTATACTCGACATGATGGTTGTAGAAACAATCATCATGCTACTCTGATCTAAAACACACAGTCCACATCAGATAACTCCTTAGCAGCCTGGCTGAGCACATTACTGGGCTATCTACTGGACAACTACTGCATCATTTACCTCATAATTTTGCGTACCTTGCACTTTAATTGTTTATTAATACTGGTTTTAGGAAAAAAAATGTTTTTCCCTTTTCTGAATGTACCATATCAGAAGCGACATCCATTTAGATTTCAAAAAAAGTGAAGAAAAAACTGGAGTTAAGCAGGAAAAAAAAATATATGTACACTCTGTACTCACTGATAGGAAGGTTTGTTTAGATTGGTATGTACCTGGAAGAATACGAACAGACTTTGGCTATGCTACCTCACCATGAAAGCCTCCAGCTAAGCCGTTCCCATCAGAATGCAAGCCAGCATAAAAATATTAACATACAAGGCTGACCAAAATTTTCTAGTTTAGAGGAAACAGAACTCGTGGCTATGGTTCCTTAAAATTCCACTGAGTGAAATGTTAACATGAGCCACAGAATTTCATAAGTTAATCCACTGAAAAGCTTTTGTAACAATGAGAAACCCCCTCAGCACCAGTTTCTCAGTCCAGTGCTCATTTACAATTGATGACTGCTGAGCATCTTTGTTACAATTCAAATAATGCAAGAAACACTGATGCTGGCTCTGTCTGGAAAAGGATAGTCCCTGTGGATGCCCAACAGAAACAGTGTCCTCCTGCTTTCAGAGAAGCATGGGTTCTGCCATTTAAATTTGGTCCACGAATCAAACAGAGAACATGCCAGATGAAAAATAGAATCTCCCTGACTAACACACTTTTACCTCTAGCCTAAGGGCACAGTTTCCAAGAGCAAGCACCTTGCTGTCTAAGACAGGGGCTTAAGGCTTTTCTGATTAGTTGACTCCTAAGCATTTTTTCAGAAGGAGCTGTCACCTATACCATGCATATGACTTCACTGGACTTAGTCTTCTTACACAGCTTTCCTTAAAAGAAGTCCCCCAAACCCTTTTGGGTGCTGGGGCCACAGATGGGAGAACCACGAGGGAGCCCTCATGGTTCTTCACCTGACAAGAAATTCTAACACAGCCACCACTTAGGACAAATTATTTCTCCAAGTGGTCTTATTTGCAAAGACTGCAGCTTGTTTCGCAACAAGCAAGGAGTTGACCCACCAACCATTTCATGCTCCATTAGTCTGGGAGAGGTTTGGACAGGAGACTGACAGAGAAAAGGTTTCATCTCAGTAGCACAACTGAAAGCCAACAACTTGCTGGAACGACCGTAACTACTTGCAGTCAAGCAGTTTCCAGTTTCTTCCTCTTTTCTTTTTCTTTTTTCATCTTAAGCTAGGTCTTACCAGAGTGAGTCACTGCTGAGACACCATCTCCACAGCACGCTGACTTAACAGAGCTGAGATGAGCTGGTGGCAGTAACGACCTAAGGTACACGGCTTCTATTTTCCTGCCAAAGCTTGAAAGAGATGCTGATTTTCAAAATTGAGGATTCATAACTGGTATAGAAAATGCACTGTACCTAAACATAAGCACGTGTCCCAGTACAGATGAGCTTTCCTGCTCTCTGTAGCCATCCAGGCCGGCAGGTTGGCAGAACTTCAGATTCACCTCCAACCTCAGAGCTGATGGGCTCCACCGTCTCCTCAGATTACTGCCTATACTTCCACTAAGAGGACTTTTGGCTGCATTTTAGTGACTCAATGACTGTAAAAAAACACCAGCAAGTCCTGCAGAAATGATGAAGCCACTTATTTTGTGCCCTCTCCTGTAGGGACGGAAGAGTGGTTAACGTGTTGCCTACTGAGATCTTCTATTACATTCCAGTCCACATGCCCTCTTTCCGTATGAAGAAACCAAATCCAAACCAAGACCCTAGCACTGGAGTAGGCCTAGCTCCTAAGAGGTTGACAGCCTTTACTTGCACACAGCTTACCTCTATGCGGATAGAAATGAGACCATGCAATGGGTATTCCAAGTTTTCTAAGAAACATGAATTGAAGTCATAGACATAGCTTCTAAACCAAGAATTACTCATGTTGGATGGCTGGATGCTGCCTTTAAGTATTCATGAGGCACAGCTTAACCCAAAGGAGTGTCCCATATAAAAGAGCAACAGCACTGCATAGTCAAACTGCTTTTGCTTGTACTGCAAGTTTCTGTTGGATAAATAGGTCAAGGAACTACAGTTTTATCTAAAATATCTTTTGCATAAGTCGCCTAAAGAACAGGGGCATGGAGGGAAAGCTCCTTCTGCCTCCATTCTCATTTTGCTTTTCAAAGCTGCAGGTGAGAAGCTGCTCCTGAATGGCCGAAAACTGCTCTGTTTCCACCTGTCCTCTGCTCACGTCTAACACGTACAAGGCTCCATCTCCTCTGAAGAACGACAAGGCAGCCTGCAGGTTCCTTCACTCTTTAATAATGCTGCAGTTGACCTTTTCAACCAACACACCCTTTCTTCCAACTACTTGCGGAGCACCCACTCCGACGTCAGAAAACAAGTTTTAAATTGCTGGAATAAGAGTCACTTATCTTAAAACAGGTTCTACTTAAATGATCCCTCATGTTACTGCCTTGTTCAGTCTTCCCCCAGTAACATCATGTGGGCAAAATTTAAACTACTAATGTAATTGAACAGTTTGTTTGGGTTTTCTGGAAGGAGCATAAGATGAAAAAAAAAAACCTTGAGTTTTAATATGCATTGAAACGGCATAAATCAGTTGGAGTTCTTCTGGTTCAACACTCTTCCATCGTATTTGCTTACAAGTAGAAACTGCAAAAAGTAAAACTATTGAAGACCACAGTGGTTGAGAAAACTGCCAAAAAAACTAGAAGGAAGAATACAAAAGATACGTTAGAGCTTATCTTCTGCAAGCTAATCAGTCGCAATGAGCTGCTGACTAGTGGACATCATGCATTTCAAATGTTGTTTTCATGTGTTTCCTACCACAAAAACCTGGTATTTTCCACTGCAAGACACTAATAAAGGGTCCTGATTCAGACTTTCCCGACAGCAGTGCTCTTGAACAAAAACTGTATCCAACTGAGTTAAGAGGGCTTAAAAGACAGGCGCTAGAACGACTGTCAGGGCACCTGCAGGTTGTTTCGATCAACTTCTGAAGGAAACAGAACAAGCCTTCTCATCATGGGGAGAGCTGGGATTGTTCTGCAACTTTAATCTTCATTTAGTGTGCTCTTGTCAGCTTATTGCTACCTGTGAACACTAACAGCTTGTGAGTTATAGCAGCATACTTTGACAATATCTACATGTTATACAATGCCTACCATGTAAGTGCACAGCAATTCTGAAGTCTATTCAGTAATATGGGTGCTTCCATTGAAGCAGTTGCCTTCTATGATTCTATGATTTTCTAGTTCTACCCCCATTACTGCAGTAAGGCAACGAGCACTCGGCAGAATAATCAAATCCTGATGCTGATTTCCAAGGAGGGTCAAGGTTCACCCTGCTGGTTGAACACCCAGTGGGTACTTGCAAGAAGGCAGCTGATTTCAAGACACAAAACATACTGTAGTAAAGCAACATTTCAAGGATTCTTCCAAAGTGGATGAGATCCAGCTGGTGTCAGGTAGAATATTTAGACAGTGTGTGGGCGCTCCATTTCATTAGAGGTCTAATCAAATTTCTAAATGCTAGAACAAATTACTATTTCCACACCTCTAATCAGCAGTGAGGGCGCTTTACTGAGAAGAATGTCAATCAACTCAGAGAGAGTATTTAATTTTTTTTTTTTTAGTTAATAGAGATAATTACATTAAAACAGATTTAATACCATATGGCCAAGACACCTCCAGATATATTCAGTCAATAATATAACTATATTCCCTTTGCCACACGCTAAAGCAGGAGATATTAAACATATTTACAAGCACATGCTATTGAATTAGCTTCAATGCTATTAAGATAGTGTCTTACTTAATAATTTTAACTGCACAATTCATATAGAAGAGAGAAGAACATATGCTGGCTTTCAGTTGTTTCGTCAGTATCAGCAAAAGCAAATCCAATGCAGCAATAATGCAGAGACAGATAAAAGACAATTTTGAATAAGCAAGCATACTGCTCTAAGAACAGTTCACACCAAGCACTTCATACCATCAATGTAACTCTGACTTTGGTTCTGTGGAGTAGCTCAGCAGCGTAAACTCTTTAATTCCCAAGCTGCCTATCCCCAAGTCACATTTAATGATCATATGCATGTGAAAATGTTAAGAGAGACATCTTCATGATCATTATTCCCTTCTAAGAAAGAATCTTTTAAAAGTATCACTTAACTCTGTAAGAACGCAGAGGCCTCTCCGGTTCCATGTCAAGATCAAATTTAATACTTTGTGAAACAGACGCACAACTATGTATTTTGACTGTGAAGTGCAGTAACTGAGATACATTAAATGTATTTACGAGTTTATTACTCACTCCAAATAGATGAAAATTTGGGTTCAAAGTAATCTTCCAAATGTCTTCTGTGCTTTAAGAGGTTATAGAAACCTAGGATTCCACATAATCCTCAAGAACGTGGTTTCTCCTGGCTTTCATATGTGTTAACCTAACCCTTGTTATGTTGGAAGATTTAAAACACAGCTCTAAGGGTGGTCCATACATTAACCACACAGTACGGAGCAAGACCATGGGGGAACTCACTTGTGTGATGCAGGCTTATCCCCTCCGCTTCCAGCCTACTTGTAAGACACAAAGCCAGGAATACTTCATATTTATCTAAAATTATTAGTTTTTTCCACCCAGCCCCAAGGAAAGGGACTGCATGCAGCCTCAAGTCACTACTTTGCTGGTCTATGAAAGCTAGGTGCTTACCTTGAGAGAAATACAGGAGTCATTAACAAGAAAGAAAACAGATGTTTAATCAGGAAGTTGTATCTACTTATCTTTCTCTAATTCAGATAACCAGGGACATTCAGGAAAGATGTAAGATGCCTTTCCAGAACGAGCACACCAATTTCCATCTCTGACCTTGACTGTCATCATTTACACTCTGCTTACACTCCCCTAACTTGCGTATGGTTAAGCCCACAGTTGTCTCAAACACTACACCCTAGCAGAAAAAAGCCCACGCTTCAAAACATCTAACTCTCAATTTAAATACGATGCAAAAATGAAGATGTTTAAATGAGTCAATGATTGATAACAGTCTATGCCAAGAGCAAAGCAGTTTGTTTCTCAGCATCTTAAACATGCAATATTAACTCTCATCTACACTGGTATTTTGTCCCAGCCAGTAGTTACCCAATGTCTGATATGAAAGAAGTATCCCATAATAAAAACCAGAAACCAGTGGTTAAGAGAGACATTTGAAATTAATAGTCCTTGATCACGGTCTCCCTTATTATCAGTAACACCAGTTTGCCCAAGGTGTCAGACAGAGAATCCCATACAACTTGTTGAAACCACTAATGCATTCAGTGCACTGACTGATAAACAGAAAAAAAAAAGAACTGTTTGCAGAGAATATCCCCACCTCAAAAATACTTTTATATTTATATAATATGCATATTATATAAAATATTTACAATATATTTGGGTCATCTACATCACACTCCCTATAGCTTCTACTTAAAAGGCACAGACTACCAGGCTGGGTTGCTGAGAAAACAATGGGAAGGACCTCTGCATACAAACTGGAACACCTGCAAAGAACAGAGAAATTAAATAGCATGAATTATTTCCATACAGATTTTCCCAAAGCTGATGATGTGCCATTTCTCGTTAATAAAGGTCTCCCTCCTGACAATTTGAATCTCTTTTCTACTGAAAACGCCACTCTTGCCCCCAGTCTATCCTGACCCACTTAGACAAAAGCCAATATTCAGTCTGGCCAAGCAAACTGCAATCCATTCTTACTCTCCAGCCCTGGAAATGGAAATCTGATAATAAGATCTCCAGACAAACTCCCCTAGCTAAGCAAAACCAGAGAATTATACCACTATCTTCTCTCTCAAATCTCTCTAGCCAGAAAAAAAAAAACAGTTCAAATAAAGAACCAAACGAGCATCAACATCTCCCTTGCCAATGTGAGAGAGGAAAAACCAAGGATGCTTAACAAGCCATCTCTTTTTTTTTTTAATTTCAAAACATCATCATTTAAAGAGACATGAAATTTGAAGCACTAATTAAGTAATATGCATAAATTTAAAGCAAATGCTCACAGAATCCACATCTCCAAACCGCAGCCTGCGATTTGGCTAACATAAGGCACCACTCCTACCAGCAACAGTAAGTCTTAATAGAGGACAACCTCCATGCTTGGCCAACTTGCTCTCAACGCTAAACCTCAAGGTTTCTTTTGAAGAAAATCCTCCTCCCTGCTCTCCTTCCCCTCCTGCCTCTATTAGTTCCCTGTAATTCAGAGAATACATTTCCTTTCTTTTTTACTTTTTAAAATAAAAGTGACTATTCTACATGAGCACAGTTCATACAAGTCTTGTCACTGCAAAACTTAGTCCTACACTGGAGGTTCATTTCACTCATGTCACTCTTACTACAGGTCAGCTGAAAAACTGCATTCTCATTTTCAGCACATGAAACTAGAAAGGTACCACAAAAAAGTTTTATACTGACACTTAAGATAAAGAGCAGAAAACAGGAACACTCAACACCCGCAGACATACTAAAGAAGCAGTACTGCTCTCCAATTCCAGACACCAAAGCCAAACATTAACAAACACAGTCAAAAGAACAATTGTTTAAAAGGATCAGATTCTAACAAGATAGAAATTGCTGTAGGATTTGTGAGAATGGAGGACAGAAATCAATCGTCACTGGACTTTCAGATGCATATATTCTGAAGGGACGAATCTTGGTAAGTAAAGGGTTTGTTTATTTATTTATTTTTTAAGCCAGTCCTTCCAGGAAAATAGAACCAAATGATGAGGGTGAGGGTTTTGTTAATTGCCTTGAGCCTGGCTTTTACATTTTGGACCCTCACAGACCACATTCCCCATCTCTGCCCCTAGCCATGCAGGTGGGCTCAGCACTGCAGTGACCTGAGCTGGTTTCTCTCCAGATTCATTCCAAGGGACCAGAGAACAAGCACACATTGTGTCGCAGACAGCAGAGTCACGACAACCAGATTCGATAAAGAGTCAGTTCTTCATGCCAAAGACTGCAAATTGTTGTGAGAACTTCTTTAGAAAGAAGCCCACCAAAGACCTAAAGTTGCCTGCATGGCAACCATGAGTTAAGATTATACAGAGTGACCAAGAGCAGCCTAAAACTACAGTGGACATATTGTTCAAATTTACAAAGTAAGATGCTCTGCCAAGCATCATGGTCAGTTATCCAACACCAACCACATACCGGAGTACCGTACCACAGTACAGTAACGTTGAAGATGCTGCATCACAGAAAACCAGAGGTGTTTTTCAAGCAAAGGCAAAGCAGCTTTAGTTTGCATATGTTCAGAAGCCACTGAACCAGGCTGGCTTTCCTTAAAATAGTTGAGACGTCCTTGAGAGGCCTTCTGATTTCTACAGAACAGGTGACAGCACCTCCATGCACCTCCATGACTCATGGTGACATGCATTTTCGCTTACAAGAGTTTGAGACCTGACATCAGATTGTTTTTGGTTCACTTTTGGGCTATTTCCTTATTCACCCACGTGAAATAATAAAGTGAATGAAAAGTCTCTCTCCTCTTTTTTTTTTTGACATGACCTCAACTCACTGAGTCTAGGCCAGTGCTATTGTTAGCACAACACTTTCTATCTTAAAAGCAGGTGTATTTTTGACAGTCTAGACCTAGAACAAACTGTTCCAGAACCTCACAGCCCTGGACACTTAATTTTCCATGCTAAATGTATTTATGACCATTTTACATCCATCTGCTCCTCAGCTTATTTCTCCTCGCTGGTTCTTACTGTCTGATGTATTTATAGACATCCATCATAACCCCATATTTCTGCTGGATTAAAAAAAGCAAAGGTCTTTTACTCTCCTTTTGCAAAGTAAGTCGTCTTTCTCTGAGCATCCACCCAGCTCACCTCTGCACCTGTTGAACTGGGATCCATCCTGGCTTCCCTCCTCCAGCTGCAAAACCCTGCAGGACTGTCCTGGTCCTCCAGTACACTGAAATCCCTCTCCTTGGTCCCTCCATGGAGCTTTACCCCCAGACTTATGGGTAACAAGCAGTTACGGGTGACTCTTGCATGCCATGCCACTGCACCTCACCCTAACTCTAAGTACTCTGCTGCTCAAGGTCTCCCAGCTTGCTGTGAAACACTCTGCTCTTTTCCCAGATGGACAATATTTACCACTTCTGGCTCCTGTATGTATCTGAGAAATGGTCACAGTTCCATCATGATTCAGGAAAGTGTTAAACCAGATTAGTTTTGAAAACAATCTACTGAAAAGCCAATGTCAGGCACCTATCACTGCGGCCCACCACCATCCCCAGCCCCATCACCCCTCTGCTCACTACAGGAACAGAAAAACAGACAAAACGGGTCAGACCACAGGTCTGCAGTGCCCACAGTGCTGGAACAGCTGACATGCAGCAGCCAGCACAGCTTGCAGCAGCACCTGCCCACAGAGCTACCACATCCTACTGACAGGTCTCCTTCCATTTTCTGGTCACAAATTCGCCCCAATGCTTTCCAAACCTATTTAAACTTTCTGCTATTGAGAACAATGTTCACTTCCAGCTGACTTGCTGGTGAAGCCAGAAATTCGGCCTGTGATGTTACTTCAGATGTTTAATGAATGAGATCTAGCTTCAGTCAACCTGCAGCTCTCAGAAGAGGACACTACAGCAGATCTCATCAGCAGAAGGCTACGATTTAAGTCTAGTGTGACCTACTTTGGTGGTATCACATGCATTTTTCATTTATCTGTATGCTTTTCCCTCTACATCAGTTCTAGTAACTTGCCTATTGCTGAGACTCATTTTGAAGGAGACTGGCATGGGGGATGCAGAGCATGGAAAATTCCATCCCTCACATTCAGCGTTATTTTCCTCCCAGAGGATCACTCACATTTGGCAGGTTTGTGAAAAAATGGGAATAGATCTGGGATTTGAGAGCTCTCCCAGGACACTAAGAGGGAGATGGGCTCAGGCCGGCTAAGCAGGCCTCCCCTCGGCTGCCCAGCACTGCCCTCCATCTCCCTCACTGACACCTGGCACAAAACAACTATTTAATTCTGGGACCACTCTAAATCATTTTCTTTTCTATCTCACCAACCTGTACTTACACAAAAAAAGATCCTTTTACTATCTATGCATTGCCATTTGCAACTGAGCTGCACCAACTGGTTAATTCTCCCTGTTCTTACATTTCCTGATGTGTTGGGGTTTTTCCATCCCCCGAAGACTCTCTGCTTACTGCACAAAGCCTTCCTGAGGCAGTTATTTGTCCAAAGGATTACCAAGCCCCTCCTGTGTGCACCCTTCTGGCTTGCTCAGGATGCAGATTTCTTTTGGGTACAGAACCTGGGGTTTGGAACAAGCTCTCTTACACTCCCTTACCCGCACCCAGCTGAGGACTTTCTACCTCCAGATCTGACGACCACATGGGTCACAGCGACAGCAATAGCTCTCAGCCACCTCTATGAAACGCTTGGCTCTAGCACTCCCACACCACTTTATGTGCTTCTGTGCCTCCCCATACACCAAGACACCACATTTTAGTTAAAAAGCCTGCTCACCACATCCACAAACTAGAACTACTGATCTAGTTTTGCTTGTTCTTCCATTTAAGCTGAATCGCAGCATTAGCCTTGACTGCCTTTCCAAGAAGCTCACTCACAGTCTAGAACAGCCTCACCTATCACTGGGTGTCATCCTTTGATTTGAAAAAACAACTCAGCTCTCATGGCTACAACCACCTCAGCCCCTCTGATCAGCAGCAACCGTTCTGCAAGTGTACCTGGTGACCTGAAGAGTCTTGTAACAATAAAACCAACTGGAAATGATTCTTTTTATTATGAAAAATCTTCCTCGTAGACTAATTTAACTGAAGGACACAGTGTAGGCGCTACCCTACCACAGAACTTTGTTACACTAAGTCACTGTGATTAATCAGAAATGATCTGAAACCTGAAGTACTGCATCTGGCTGCTCCTGCTGAAAGAGAAGCTCACCTTCACCCATCAGCATCCAAAATCTTCCAGGCTATTTCCAGTCTCACCCCATGGCACCGAACAGGAGGCTGCTTTGGCCTCGTGTCGTACAGACACTGCACTGCCCAGCTGCAGGCATTGAGTGCCTTCAGATAAAGGCTTGAGACTGAGGAGGGCAGAAGAGATTCAGCATGTTTTAAGGCCAATCATCCTTCCAGCATATTATCACATGAGCTTAAAAAAATACCATCAAAAGAACAGATGAGGCAGCACTTATCTGAAGATTATTACTCTGAGCCTCAGGTCAAATCTGCATCTCACTTCCACTAAGCCTTGTTGTTTCCTCCCTGTTTTCTACTTGTATGCTTGCCAACAAAGTGCAAAAGGCTAAAATTTACAGTGATTTTATTATACCAACTTCTGAATGATTACAGATGGAGTCAGCAGCTTTCTGCTTCTATGTTTACTGCCCTGCCTAAAAAAAACAGATGCAACGATGTCCTGGTGCAACCAGTGCAGGCACAATGCACATCTCAAGGAACAGGCTGGGTTTCGTGGGCTACAAGCTTTCTCTTTTCTTTCCCCAGTTTTGCAGCAGTTTATGCAACTGTGGACAAACCAGGGCAGGTTTTGCCATAGAAACATTACCACACTGAATGGCTGAGGCTGGAGGGGACCTTAAAGACCATTCAATCCCAGCCCCTGCCATGGGCTGGTTGCCCCCCACCAGCTCAGGCTGCCCAGGGCCATCCAACCTGGCCTTGGGCACCTCCACGGATGGGGCACCACAGCTCTCTGGGCAGCTATGCCAGAGCCTCACCGCCCTCTGAACAAAGGATTTTCTTCTAACATCCAATTCAAGTCTCCCTTCTTTTAGTTTAAAACCACTCCCTCTCGTCCTATCACTGTTATCCTCCCTAATTACTGAAAAACACCTAATCTGGGAAAGTTTCCTGTTACCTGGACCGTAAATCCTACTCCTACCCCCCAGTATCAAAGCAGCACACAAAACCAGCCCTACCCAGCACGGCATGAGCGCAGCTTTCAAAAACCAATAGCAACTTAATCATTTTAGTTTAATTTCAGACATGCCAGCGCTGCCAAGCACCACTTTATTTGTCAACAAAATGTTTTGATGATCTGGCAGAAGGCAGCACACTCCCTCCCCGCTTTCTCCACATATTTGGCACTGCTTATGGCAGGTCTGAAGCTGTTTTGGGCTTAAACCCCACAGGACTCCTCTCTTTGGGTCACCGCTGCCCCAGAAGGCAGCACTGCAGCCCCGGGGGTTCGGCCATGCCAGGAAACGGTTAAGCTGCCGATGTGCAGCTCTGATCCATCGCATTTCTTGCAGGCTGAGCTCAGAGCCCAGCACTGAGTATCAGCCGTAACATGATCCAAGAGTTTATGGAAAAAATAACTGCGCATACCAAGCACGCACATTTAATAAGATTTTCTTTCCATTCAAACAGCCTAGAAACATGATTTTTGAGATCTGCTTCGCCCTCCGACCGGGCTCTAACATCTCTCCTCCCCCTCCCCTAACACACACCTCCTGTCCAAAAACCAAACCCTTAAAAAAAAAAAAAAAGAGCGCTCGTACTGCAGGGAAGAGAGGCTGGAAAAACAACTTTGATTGGCACTTGGCCTGACCCACAGAGGAAGAAAAACAGATTTTGGACAAAGAGCGCAAATATTTGAGCTCGCTGACTTCGAGACTTTCTCAGCCTTTCGGAGAACGAACCCGGAGCGGATTGAATCGGAGTCGCTCCCGGGCTCGGGGCGGCCGCGTTTGCACAGCTCAGCGCTTTTAATTCATTGGCGCAGCGCAACCGGAGCGCACCTCGACGGGGCCGCGGAGCGGTGCGGCACATCGGGGGGGTCGGCAGAGCTGCTCGGAACGGGGCTGCGCTCAGCGCACGGCGCGCGGCTTCTGAAGGCCTTTTTGGGGTGATTTCGTGTATTTTTTTAAAGCTTTGATTCCCGGAGCTCTTCACCCCCGAACGGTGCTGGGGACGAACCTCCGAGGTTCGTAAGCAGCCCCACAGGGACCCCGGGGCGGCACCGCCAGCCCCCCGACACTCCCACCCCGCTGCCTTCACCCCCCAGCTCCCAGCCCCGAGCCCTCACCCTGCGCCCACTTCACCCTCCCTCGCCCCCCCACGGTTCACTACACCCCACAGCCCCACTCCGACCCCCCGGACCTTCAGCACTGAACACCCCCCGCTGCCCCGCTGCACTCACGGCCGTGCCCCCCGCTACCTGTCTCGGCACCTTCCGGCAATTGCCGCACACCCTGTACTGGCCGGCGGCGGACGCAGCGCTGCCGCCGCCGCCGATGGAGCCGGCGCTGAGCCTGTTCATGCTGCCGGGGCCGGGCCGGGGTGCGGCGGGGACTGAGGCTCGGCCGTGCTGGGCTCCGCGCCACTCAGCAGCCCGCGCCGCCGGCCGCCCCCATCCTCCAGCCGCGGCCCCAGCTCCCCGCTCCGGGCTGCTGCCCCCCGAGCACACACCCCTGCGCGCTACGCCAATCCGCGCCGCCCGCCCCGCCCACCGCTACGCCGACCAGCCAATCCCGGGAGCCACACGCTGGTGACCAATGGGAAAGGCTTTCGCCGGCTCCCATCTCCGGGCAAGCTGAGAAAAGGGGCGGGGAAAGGGGCGGGACCAGCGCGGCGGAGGGGCGGGGCCGGCCGCGTCTCTGGGCAGCGTTGGGCAGAGAGGCGGGGCCAGAGCGTCGGCGCGTGTCTTCTGCTGGCCAATCGGGTGCCTATGCAAATGAGGCGCGGGAAGCCCCGCCCCCGGGGCTGTGAGGGAGTGGCGGTGGCGGCCGAGCGGGGGGTGGTTCGGGCTGAGTCTGCCCGGCCGCGGTGCGGTACCGACCCGGCCCCGGGACCGGCTCCGTTCCGTGACCCGCGGTGGGCAGCCCGAAAGGCACAGGGAGCGAGGGATGCTGGATGGCAGTGTGGAGGCCTGAGGCGAGGGCTAAACCTGCCCCTCCCCGGGCTGCCTTCAGCGAGCTTCGGCTCGGGTCTCCGCGTTGGGAGAAGTGATGAGTCAGGTTTGCTGGACTCCATGCTAATGCACGGAGATGGAGGGTGTAATTAGGAGAGAGGCAGGGCTGTGATCTGCGGCGCAGGGAAGCCGGGCCACGCACCTCCTCTGTGCACAAGAGCATCGCTGAAGTTCTCCTTGTATGCGTGCTCTTCCAGCTCCAACGATGTGCATGCAGGGTTTGGTGGGAGCAGTGCCACAGACGTCAGAAGATGTCTGTGTGTGAAACACCGCGCGTTATGTAATTCTGATGTTGAAAGATTACGGTAAGAAGGATTTGATTTAGTCATGGAAACTGAATATTACGGCTCCCCAAATCTCTAAGAAGACTTAGGAGATGTTGCATACAGCGTTCTCAAGTTTTCTCCTGTCGAAGTAATTGTAAATGGCCCGCTTGAGAGCTGTGATCTGCTTTATATGCTTTCATCCATTAGAATACCTCCTGTTTTTGCAAAACGACACATTGTGTAATTTAGGCAACTGGCTGGGCTAAAAAGGGCACAATGAAGTTAGTAATTTACATCTCGTAGGGAGATTAATTGAACCCAGCTCTGGTTGTCTTCAAGAACTACTGAAAAGTTTCTCAGCAAACTTCTCCATCAAAAGTAAAACCACAGCCTCCACCACCTTGCCCCTTCCAGCAGCTTCTGAAGGAATCTTTACCTCAAACAGAGCTGTCAGCAGCAGTGAGGACTGCCACTCACCAGTCATTTCAATGCGGAAAGCACTCAAGATACAGCAACAGGCAACAGAACGCAGCGCTCACAGAGAAACAAATATAAGAGGTTTTTATTCCCCAAGCAGTACCATAAAAATGGCATCCTAATGTGAGAAAGCACTGCTTGCTGGAGTGCAGATAGTTGCTGTGCCATGTTTGCATCCCACATGCTGCAGCACGGTACTATTAGCACTGAAGAGACAGCAGGAAGCCAGACAGGTTACTTTCCATGAGCTAATCTGAACGTAATGCTAAAATGTAAGTAAACAACATGAATGATGTAAACAGCTTTTTATTTATTGCTGAGGTCTATGATACTATCTGAAATGAGAAGCTTTCAAACAAGCAGTAGAGGATCAGGGTTATTATAGCCACAAGCAGCAGCTGACTCTTTAGCACAGGTAAGATCCATTGGAGTCATTTGCCATGAAAGGGCCTGGTTCAGAACTCAAACCTGTTGGTAAGGACAGGAGCAGGCAAGTTTGAAACACAAGTAAGATAATGGTTTTGATTGGGTTAATATTTAACACTGAGTACTGGCAAATACTCAGATTTCTTTAATAGCATTCATTTATTTTATTGTGACAATGACAAGTAGCCATGACTGGACATCCTCAGAAACATGGTTGTGTCCTGTTCCTCTCCACTACAATTATTCCCACTCAGAGTGACTACTTCAGACCTTCAGCAAAGCCCATTACAAACGGGAACATTTTCCATTAGCCAAGTGAGTGTGGAAGTAAAGCTGACGTGCAAGGCAACTTACAACCGGAGAAATTTGATATCTAGTCTCTGTTCTGCCACAAACTTCTTGTGAGAGGAGGCGGGACATACTTGCCCAGATGCCTGAAGTACTCTGTGAACTACCTCCCTTAAACTATAAGCAATTAAGTACCTTTGCGGCTCCCAGACTCGCCATTCAGCTCTTTAGTGTCTGAGAACTCTCAAGAGAAACATACACTTCGTGTTTCATTGTTTCTGGAAACAATACAGCAAAATAGAAGTCGACTAACATACTTACCTGCACTCCCCCCAACAAATTCTCTTGCTTATCTTTTCTGATTTTTCTTCTCTTTTCTTTTTATAATCAGTTGTAATGACTAATGGAAGTGAAAAAAGTACCTAACTGGGCCAGATGCAGTGCATATCCAGTATCAGTGTTAAATAATTTATTGACTAGAGACAATTAAAAAAAAATGTCCAGATACTGGAGGACTTTGTCTTGATGCAGTATTTTGAAATGAGTTGTTAGGATCCCCATAGCACTGATCATGTAAAACGCTGCATATGTGCTTAACTTATGCCATCTTCATGGCCCTGATGCCTGACAAGACACGTGCATTGTGTGACTGAATTTAAGCCCTTGTCTTGTTCCATTTCAAGTTAAAACAGATGTGTAACTTCTGCAGAGTAAAAGTCTTTGCAAAGGCTGTCTTCTTTGTGAACCCAGCCACATTCCTCAGAGTTCTCCTCGTAAATTTATTTCTCAAAAGAAATATTACAGAAAGTATCTGGTGCTCCCTTCACAGTTACCTGTCAGCTTCTATGATCCAGCTGTACCTTAGTTGTTGTCTACTGCTGTGCGTTTCCTTCAGTTTCTGTCCAGTTACTGAATGCTAAAGGAAAGCAGAATCCTGAAATTATGAGGTAATTTAGTTACCAGCCTAGCACCTTGACCTGCCCAGAAATGTTAAGAAGGTGGTGAATTCTATAAACACAACCAGTCTTCTCTGCTGAGGTCACCCAAAGAGGCTGCCAGTTATTGCCATGTATGGGAAAGGGGGAGAATTTTTTTCTCGATGGCATGCATCATACTGGCTTGAGACCATCACATCCTTCCAGACAGATCACTGACCTGCCAAGACAGATTTGCTTAAGTGGTTACTGGTTTAAGCAGAATTTTATCATCAATGATTGAAACTTTTGTGAAGTTTTACAACCGAAGAGTAACACTAATTAATAAGAGAGGAACACGCTTCCAAATGAAAGTAGGGTTTTCTCTGCCTTCTCAAGTATTCAGGTGCATTCTTGAGAGATGCATTACAGCCAGGCACGGGTTGCTGTGCTCACCATAGGAGTAACTGGATGAGATGTGACAGCCAGAGTTCACCTAATGCTTTATTCAGCCTTTGAGCTGGTTCAAACCAATCAGCTAAGAGATGTAGCCCATCAAAGCACCCAGCTGTCTTCACCCCTGCTAATGAGTGCCTACACCATGGTGGGATACCAGATTTGAACTCACTTTGTGGCTGTGATATTTCTGCCTGGACTTTCCTAATGAGCAAGTTGAGAACGGTATGGTGTGTCTCCACTGCCTTCCAGAAAGCACTGCGCCCAACAGCCATCAGCTGAAAAACAATCTGTCCATGCAAGGTAAGTCAGAAGATGCTGTGTAGATGGACTGTGTCTGGAAAAGTCCACCTGGTCATGGTGTGCATGCAGATGCTACTGGAGTGCTCAGTAGGTCCATATCTGTTCTTGTGATGCAAACCTGCTGTAGAAGGGCACAGTTCTTTCACTGTCCATATATTAATACAAAAGCTTGATGCTTCCTGAAAAGGTCGGATTGAGAAGACCAGTGCTGTAAAACTGAACTAGTTATGCAGCGGATGCGTTTGCAATTCAAAGACCTCCAGCAGCTCAGAGAGAAAGGAAAGGAGGGGGCAGCTGCCATGCAATAACTCAGACTGGACTGCTACAAGACTAGAGATTTCATAAGAAATTAAAAGATCCTCAAATTTTGTTCATTTAAAAAAAAAAACACAAAAAACTTCAGAAGCAGAAAAAGAGGATATGTGAGCACCTAACTAGAGACTTACCCACTCCCCATCTGACTGCCACTATAAAGCCCTGTGCAAGTGTCAGATGGGTGACTGACATGCTACATGCCTTTCATTTCTTGAGTCTATGAATCATTCAGCAGAGCCATATGAAACACGGATAGATAGGAAAATTGATATGGTTTCTCAAAGGTCAGAAAAGCCAGCACGTTACCAGCATGTCAAACAAGTGACAGTCCTGCATTCATTATCACCAGGCCTGGTGCACCATTTTAGCATAGTTTGCACAGGACTTTTATTGCGTTCCTAGAGGAAGGAAGGGCAGCAGATAAAAGTTTGTGCCCTGACACTACGAAATGACTTCCCATCCTCAAAATTACACACGCGAATTTGCAAAATGAGTGTTCAGATAATTACATGAGAAGGCGAGATGTCAGAGTTTGTGGAATTCTTCCTCGAGGGTGGGGGCACACACCTTTTCATTAGCAGCATTTAAACCCTGACTAGATAAAGCACTCTAAATTATGTTTATCGTATGAAACAATTACAGCCTGGCCAGGAGAGCTGAGTTGCCAACCTAATAGGCTTTTTTAAAATCTAATTTCTTGGGCAAATACGTAATTCTAAAAAACATTACATCACTACCCAACCAAGAAATCCTTTCTCTCTCTCTGTTCTTCTGTGGTTTGCACGATAATTTGCTCAATACATTTTAGCATGTTGTTTACTTCAGCTCAGCCTTCTGAGACCACACAGGCCAATGCTGAGACTGTAAATAGGGATCATCTAGGAAAAAACAGGTTATGCTTCAAGTCGACTTGGGAAATATTCAAGTTCACTTTGGAAGTATTTTGGGGGGATGATACATTGGGGAAATGATTAATTGAAAGAAAATCCAAAAAGCAGGACACAGGTAGCCTTGTTAGTGGTCTTCCTCCTGATTCAGGAGAATTATAGATGATCCCTTGTAATGTATTCTTGTAGATGTGAATCCTGTGAGCAAATGCTGGTGAACCCAGGATTTGAGGTCTGCACAACAGTTCCTGACTCATCAGGATTTTGTCACTTCCCTGAAGATGTTGCTGGGTGTTGGCTTCGGATCTCAGGTATCCCTCATTAAGAACTCCCTGTTTTGCCTCAAACCCTCCTGTGGCAGCCAGGCTGCTGAGGAGCCAAGAGTTCAAAAGCCAAAGGGCCCAAAAGAGGGCAAGCAAGAGGGAGCTTTGGCTCAGTCGTGTGCCTGGCCGGCCTTTTTTGTGCAGAAGTCTTTGTCTTGCTGGAAATAAAATTCTCAAGCAGCAGAACTTGTCTGTTGATATTTTGCAAATGAAACACATGGTACAGCATGATGCCACGTTAAAGATGGAGCTGATCAGTGAAATTAGCTGCCGTTACTCACTGGCAATGGTATGGCTTTCATTATTTTCACAACAAATACAAAACTCAGCAGCTTTTGGGATATGGCACATCATTTAGGTCCATTTCCTATTGAAGCCCTCCAAGATATGAATCTAAGTACCTTGGAAGATGAGGTTGAATTATAACAGTTTTATTCTTTGTTTCTGGACAAAGAAGGGCTGAAGTGATGAAACATTTGCATCTGTTTTAAACTTGGCTTATTTTGATTTAATTTTTTTTTTAATCCCACTACATTATTTTTCTGACGGTTACACCCTGAAAAAACAGGTTGTCAGTGCAAGCAGGGTTTTCTCAGAAGGTGCCCACAAGAAGCAATTAGACGTGTGAGCAAAGGCAGTCAGCACATGGGATCCTCCCCAGCGAAACAGGCTCAGCGCTGAAGGCTTGTCTGCATGGCATGTTTCTTCTTTCATCGAACACCAGCAAAATGCCAGGAACATTCCTGGACAGGAGAAATCTTGAATTCTGCAATTCAGCCTTAAAGAAACACTCCTCTGGGGAACTGCCTGATGGAAATGAGTGACTCCTGTATGCAGATCTGCCTTCGAAGACTCAGACCTATTTCAGCCCAGCTTTGCAGAACGCACAAGCTCTATTTATGATGCTGCAGGAAGGGAAAGGCAGGGTGCAAGCAATGCACCTTGCTCTGCTGGGAAAGAGCCGGCAGCCCCAGCTCCAGCAGTGGAGCCCTGCATCAGAAGATGGTGGGACCTGCCTCCTGTTGGGGCAATTAAATGAGTAACATCATCACATCTGACTGAACCTCTGGCATGCAGACCTGGCTACTTACTCTTGCTGCAGAAGCATTTATATTGATTCAGGAAGATGCTGGGCAGCAGAATCAGGGAAACAACTGTTTTATAAGCAGAGTGATGCCTTCATACAGCACAGCAGCATGATCTGCGATGGAAAACATAACAGGATTGTATTCCACAGCAAGGTCATGTCTTGGGAATTTTATTCATCCTCATTTCTATTAAAGTGTCTTTTTACAGGGAGAAATAACTTCTTTTAGTTATGCTGTATTGCTCCTGAAGCTTAACCTTCCTCTAGCTGGGTTCTATAAATCACGGATTTTCTTATAAACAGACTACAGATCCACTTACATCTTTGTATTATTTGGCTCCTTCATTTCAGAAACAGTATGGGCCAAATTCTTCCCTGGCATAGCTCCATTCCCAGTATTCTTATTTTGAGGACGCTGGGCCAGATTCCTGATCTCTCTGCTTTGTCAATGGGCGCTCAGAGCCACGCTGCTGCGATCACTGCTGCCATATATCAGTAACACCACTCTGCTGCTGGGCAGAACGTACCCCTCTGCTTAAACAGCACTTTGATCAAGTGAAATAAGGAAAATATTGCTGAATGTAGCCTTCAGCATATTACTTGTTCCGCCGAAAGATCATCCGCTCTTGGCTTAGCTTATTTCAAGCATGATAGTCCAGGAAAAAGAGTGTACCTGTGAGTGAAATAAGACTCAGTGGGAGTCAATAAGACCCAGAGTATTGCGGTATTAATAAATGTATGTTTGTGCTGAAGCATGCTAAACCTCAAAGGCTGGATATAAATATCAATGTCTATTGAATTTCAGGAAGAGATGGCTGGTGGAAAGCATGCCCGATGCCGTTCTGCAATGTGCAACCCTGTTTACACAGGGGCTATTCATAGGCACGTTCCTGCTGCCGGGCAGGGAATTTGCCTCTTCCCAGCCAGCTCATGCAAAGCAAATTTTCCCCTATAGTTCTCAGGCAGGAGATTTAGCTTCCCTTTAAGCAAAGCAGCAGTGCTGTGCTGCCATGCAAGCGATGGGCCAGCTGAAGGTGCGGGACAAGGAGCTGCCCAAAACCTGCCAAAGGACAAAAGCAGCTTCATAAAGGCAGAGGTCAAAATGGCACTGATGTCTCCTTGTGATCAAATGCAGGCTGCACTTCTTTAATCAGAAAATGTGCCACAGTTGAAATCCGGCAAAATGAATTCTAAGCACGTCCCTTCTGCAGCCAGTTCTCCTTCTGCCCACTGGGACAATGGAGAGATGACACAGTTCAGAAATAAACCCACAGCACGGAGTTGTGATTCCGTCAGATTGGGTTCTCCTTTCCCCCTCCTGGAATTGCTCTGGAGGTCTTTAGGCTTTATGAAGCTGTTATGGACAAGGAGAGCACTGGGGAATTAAAGCCTACCTGTTTCCTTCTATTCCCTTTCAGAGCTTTTTGGACTGGTGCTTCTGGAGCAAGTGAGATCCGTTCATGAAAGGTGCTGAATGGCAGAAACAAAAGTCCAGAAAGAGTAGTTATCTTAGGACCTATCAAGAACAGTGCCTACTCCTTGATAAGCTGCAGAGAAAGTAAAGCCAGAAAATGCCCAAATTGAGAACAAAGCTGATGCGACAACTGAGTGCCGGAGAATGGCACCAGTGGGAAGAGCTCAGCACGGCACATCTGAAGTTATCTGAGTGACTGATGGAGATAAATTGTGTTCTGCTCACTCAGAAAGGCAGTGTGATAGTTCTGGGGTGATCTCATTTTCTTCTGCTATCAACGCTTTCCCGCCGTTCATGCTGGGGTGATTAGCCAAGGCAGGATCTCTTAGGAGAGGTAAAAGGCCTGGTGGGATGTTGGCCATCTAATTAGCTGCCACTCTCATTAGCTCAGGGAAAAAGCTGTGTGGGGTTCCCACCCCCAGCACCTGGGTTACATCCATCTGTGAAAGCTATCAAAAGAGGAAACGCTTCTTGCTGTGGGTAACCGAGGCATGGGCACGGCTTGTGCTGGAACTTGGTGCCTGTGTTTGCAGGACCTCGGATGGATGCACAGCACAGGACAGCTGGAGCTTGTCACTGATCACTGCAAAACTGCCAGGGGCACTGCACCTGGGGACAGGCATCTGGGTGCAAAGCTAATGCTCGGACCTGAGCACAACCACGGTGCAGCAAGAGGCCACACGTACTGCAGCTGCACTGTGACAGAACAGATTCATAGAATGGCTTTTGTCCAAACACGCTTGCTCCATGCAGGTGTTACGCACATGTGGCAGGCTTGCAATTTTTCCACTCAAAATATTGCAGAAGTGCTAACACTTGGCTCTTCACTTTTCGAGAGGATGACAGAAGCGTGTGCTGTGGGCTCCTTGCACTGCTGAAGGCTCAGGCAAATGAGCAGTTTGCTAAGAGCTATTCACAGCTGCTGGCTGAAGCTAGCTAGATGTTCATAGTGAACTGAGAAGCAGAGGTGACATCCATGTCAGCAGTGAGACATGCATGAGCTACTGCATAATTATACATGGGAGAAGAAAAATCTATGAATAGTTGTATTTAACATCATTCTTTGCACTTCTATTAGTGTCTTTTACCAATGAAGAGCCTGAAGACTTGCAACCTAGAGTGGCTAGAGGCTCTTCCCTTGGAGTATTAAGGAAAAAAGGAGAAAACCAGGAGACCCTGCAGAGGTGAGGTCAGATGACACAACTAAAACTGCATTTCACAGCGAGTGCAATCACAGCAACGTATCTGAATGAGAGGCTCCAGCTGTGGTATTGTGTCCACATCTGGGGCCCCCAGTGCAGGAAAGACATGGAGCTTTTGGAGAAGGTCCAGAGGAGGGCCATGGAGATTATCAGAGGGCTGGAGGAACTGGCCTTGTTCAGCCTGGAAAAGAGAAGGCTGTGGGGAGACCTCACTACAGCCTTCCAATATTCAAAGGGAGATTATACAGGAAGGAAACCAACTTTTTATACCTGTAAATAGTGATAGGGAAGATTTAGGTTGGATATCAGGCGGAAGTTCTTTACCAAGAGAGTGGTGAGGTGCTGGAATAGGCTGTCAAGAGAGGTTGTGGATGCCCTGTCCTTGGAGGTGTTCAAGGCCAGAGTGGATGGGGCCCTGAGCACCGCTGACAGAGGTTGGTGGCCCTGCCTGCGACGGGGGGGTTGGAGCTTCATGATCCTTGAGGTCCCTTCCAACCCAAGCCATTCTATGATTCTTTAGATTTATTATTCTTTAAATTTTTCATTTATTTAGATGTCAGGGGGAGGCTTTTCACCAAGAGAGTGGTGAGGTGCTGGAACAGGCTGCCCGGAGGTGGTGGATGCCCCATCATCCCTGGAGGTGTTCATGCAGCTCGGATGGGGCCCTGGGCAATCTGATCTAGTACTTGATTTAGTGGTTGGCAACCCTGCCTGTGGCAGAGCGTTGGAACTTGGTGATCCTTGAGGTCCCTTCTAACCCAAGCCATTCTATGATTCCATGAAAGAGCCGGGCATCTCAGCTCTGCTTCCAGGTATCCATGGCTTGGCAGTGTGTTCCCAGCCCTAGTCAGCCTGCAGCCAGTGGCTGGGCAGCAGGAGGCCCACTGATGCTGGCTGGGGCCAGGCAAGTGCAGGGGTTTTGGCTTCTGGCTGGCAGGAGTGGGACTGCAGAGGAAAAACAGTGATACTGAAACGCCACCCAGGCCAGGAGGTGCTGGGAAGGTGACACCAGCAGCCAGGGCAGTGAAATGGAGCAGCGAGTCAGAGAGATGCATCAGCTTTGGGCACCCAGGAACAAAAGGCCGTTTCATGAGGATAATGCCCTGGGAACTCTGCTGCTGGGGGAGGAGGGCAGAAATCAAAGAGAGGGCAAAACCTGCGGTGGCTGTGTATCAGCGGGCAGGGTGACTCTGAAAGCTGCCAGTCCTCTCAGCCTGGATGAATGGCTTCTATTTACGTGGATCCCTATGCAGAAAAACATTGTGAGCATGATCTAAGCGGCCTCACAGACATTTTGGCGCCTGGGCTGGCTCCTTCCTCCCACTCCAACAAGCATGGCAAAGCTGGCCAGCCCTGTACCGCGTACCCTGCACCATGCCCCAGCTCGGTGTCTCCCAGCGCCATCCCAGCACTCACAGGAAGGATGAGCAGGCAAAATCCCCGCTGGCCTGCCTACATTTTGCTCTGCTTTCAGCAAAGCCAGCACGGCCTCGGCGGCGGCCCTGAGCCCAGCATATGCGGTAGTGTGCAGCCAGCTGAGTCATGAATCAATCCAGCAGTTCCCATTCAAGGGCTGCTGCCTCTGCCCCGGCTGAAAATGCATTTGTTATTTTGGTTCTCGCTCCTTTGTGTGAAGATTCAGGTGGCAACTTGCTGATTACTGCACGTCATGGGTTGTGCGTGGCACGCCAACAGAGCGAGATGCTGAGATACCGGCTGCTGGCACAGGGTGGCCGCACCATACAGGCCCTGGCAATGGTTGAGCTGGTGAGCCTGTGAGCTTCTGAGTGGGATGGATCTGGACAAAAAGCAAGCAACCTGTCTCGCTTTCCGAAGCTGGATTAGGAATATATTCCCGAGGTAGCAATCAGTGAGTGCAAATGGCTGGGATGGATGGAGAGTCTTGCTCATTCACCCCACAAAGTGGCTGGACAGAGCATGCCCGGTCATCTCGGTGTGGCCACAGGATAAACCCTCGTAGGCATCATACCCGGTTGTGCAGGGGACACAACGGGAGCGCCCCGCAGAGGAGCGCAGACCCACCACCGGCTTCTCCCCCTCTCCCGTGCGCAGCGCAGCTCAGCCCCCTCGGGGCTGCACACGCCGGCCCCGCGCCCTTCGCCCCCTGCCCTATTCATTCTACACCCGGCGCATTCGCGCGCTCACCGCGTCACCGCTTTTCCACCCAGCAACACGGTGACGTCACAGCCGGGAGCCAATGGGGAGGCGCGGGGCGGGTTCCGGCGGGAGCGCGCGCCGGTCGTGTAGTGCCGGCGGAGCGCTGCGGTGTTCCCGCAGCCGCGCGTGGGTTGCGGGGGTTTGCGTGCCCCGTGCTGCGCTGCGGAGCGCTTTGCTTCGCCGTTTCGTGTGCACCGTTTGTGCTCTGTCCGTATTGCTCCTGTGCTGCTGACAGCGAGTGTTAAAAATAATGGTTAGCACAGCCAAAATAGCTCTGCTTTGCGTATTTGTTATTTCCATTCCAAAGCATGAACTTCAGTGACTGCCTTTTCAAGCTTCCTTTTTTTTTTTTTCTTCCTTTTTTTTTTTTTTTTTTTTTTTTTTTTTTTTTTTTTTTTTTTTTTTTTTTTTTTTTCCCTGCAAGTGCAGCTTTGGTCAGGTCTTGGTGTAGGACAAATGTATCTTCCCAGCTCGTGAGTCATAGAATCAGAGAATCAGAGAATCATAGAATGGCTTGGGTCAGAAGGGACTTCCAGGATCATGAAGCTCCAACCGCCCAGTCACAAGCAGGGCTGCCAACCTCCACATTTAATACTAGACCAGGCTGCCCAAGGCCCCATCCAACCTGGCCTTGAACATCTCAGTGGACGGGGCATCAACAGCCTCTTTGGGCAACCTGTTCCAGCACCTCACCACTCTAAGTACTTTACTTTCTAAGTAAAGAACTTCCCCCCGATATCCAACCTAAATCTTCCCTCATTCAACTTAAAAACATTTCCCTGTGTCCTGCCATTATCTACCCTTGTAAAGAGTTGACTCTCCTCCTGTTTTAGGCTCCCTTTAGGTACTGAAAGGCTGCAATTAGGTCTCCCCGCAGCCTTCTTTTCTTCAGGCTGAACAAGCCCAGCTCCCTCAGCCTGTCTTCGTAGGGGAAGTGCTCCAGCCCTCTGATCATCTTTGCGGCCCTCCTCTGGACCCTCTCCAGCAGCTCCCTGTCTTTCTCGTACTGGGGGCCCCAGACCTAGACACAGTACTCCAGATGGGGCCTCACAAGGGCAGAGTAGAGACAATCACCTCCCTGTCCCTGCTGGCCACCTGTCTTCTGATGGAGCCCAGGATACCGTTTGCTTTCCGAGCTGCTTTTCCCCTTATCTCTTTACCAGTGACATGGGAACAGGAGGTAACCAAGTGCGTGTCATTGGCATGGCTTAGAGCTGAGCTTCCTGCAGTGCTGTGCTCTAGAAACCATTGGGTTCAATAGTGCTGTTGGGTGGTGCTGTGAGTGCTGCCCTGCCAGCAGGACGCACTCACAGCAGAGATGCTCCTTAGCTAAGGGCATTGCACAGGATGTCCTGTTGACACTGCATGACCATAATTTAAAAGAGTTATTTACGGAGTCTTTGACTGTTGGTACTTTTATAACAGCCACTGTAACAGGAAACCATTTTTTATTTATATTTTTGCTGCGGCGTCACAAGGGAAACAGGTCCTTGAGCTTATTTGAAAAGTCTGCAAAAGAGTCAGATGTTCTGATGCTGCTTTTATCAAACGTAAGCAACAGGCAGTGCTTTGCTGTGGTCTCCTTTGGTAAGCACCGAGCCCCTTCTGCTGCTATTCCAGAGATGTAGAGGATGGCGAGGGACACAGGCGGGCTCATGAAGTATTCAGAGGGAGCTGCAGTACCCATACTTATTGCCCACGTGTTCAACACAGAAGAATGAGATAGGAAAAAAAGAGAAGCAGCATCAAAGCTGAATTTAAACAGCTCAGGTTTTCTTTCTAAACCAAACTGCCTCTTTCCATGCTCACTTTTTGCCATCTGTTTCAAAACACAGCTGCACTGGGACCCCCAGTTGGGCATTCCAAGTCAATCTCCTTTCCCTGTCCTGTTAGTACTCCTTGAGCTCAATTCCTTGGTGATTCTGGCTTCAGCATGCACTAGGGAGCCATCAGGGAATGAATCATTTCTTCGCTGCAGTTTGGTGCGTGTTTTTGTTGTTCCATGAGTGTCTCTTTGGCAGCGTTAGGCACCCTCTGTGAGGCACAGAGCAGAGGTGTGCTGAGATCAGAGGTGGCCCTGGCTGCCTTTGGGGTGAGCTGGAGGGACTGACCTGTCCAAAGGGTGAATCTGCCCATGGGACAGCTGAAGGACCTCTAGGAACTCTCATAATCATCCACTGACCATTCTGAGAATGAAGGATCACAGTCTAGGTACCTGGGTTATGTGGGATGAGTAGAAGCCCTAGGGTATGTCAGCATTTCAGAGTTTACTTGGCCTGATCTTTGGGTTCCCCCGCTAGGTTTTGCTGCTTGATAAAGTGGAGGTGACTGGTCTGGGTTTCACTAGAAACAGTGCCGTGTTGTAGGATGAGCAGCAATGCGTCCCAAGCCTCTGTGTGTCAAAGGGAAGCTTCCTAGCAGGACTCCAATGAGTGGAAGGCCATCAGCCAGCCCTCAGTGCATGGCCCAGGCCTGCGAGAGGCGAGGAGGAGGCTTGAAAGGAAGGCCTCTGGCTGTACTGAAGAGAGTCTCGAATCCATATCGCATTTCCAGCTCTGAGCATTGGTTCCTATTGGTTTTGTGATCCTGGAACAGCCCGTTGTCAACTGCAGTTATCTACTTATACAGAGAATGAAATTAGGCGGGAGCTTGGTATCTTTTAAATCGCATCTGGTGAAATCTGCCCTCAAGGGGAATGTTGTCAAGAAAGCAGTGGAAAACCTTTGGTTCCCAGCGCAGGTCCCTTCCATCACAGCCACCTCATGAACCATAGCTTGGGGCCCATGTAACCTCATGTGGGAAAGCCCCTGGCCTCCAGCCCTCATGATCCCCATCTCCAGCTTGCCCCATGGCCTCCATGCAGCTGGTGCACCGGCTGTTGCAGCTGCAGAGACGGATGGGCCAGGGTCAGTGTAAGGCCCAGAATTTGCTTCAAATATGTACCAGTAGACCACAAAAAAAGAGGGAAAAAAACACAGATTGAATATAAAAGAAGCAAGAGCAATGTAGAAAAATAAGGGTATTATATTAGTTTCAAGCATCATTAGAAACAGTACTTTGGAGACAGCCTGAAGGTGACCAGGTTGTTCTCTTGCAGCACGTAAGATCCTACTGAACTATTCACATCCTATTAATGCCATAGGGCCACAGATGCAAATGGAGACACTTTCTTTTACACGCTTTTCAAACCTTGATCTTTCTCTGCCTGTCTCCTTGCCATGTTTCTGGGATGGCATGCTGTAACCCAAGGTGCCCCTGTTGCTGCCTTCCCTTATTGCCAGGATGGACACGTGGCTGCACTGGTGTTGACCTGACCCAACAGGAGACAGAGCCCTAGGCAGAAGAGCATCACTTACCATGTCTATCTCAGCTAATTTGAGTGCAATTCATGTATATTGTTGTACCTAATCCCTTAGTTTTGCTCCAACCTGCAAAAATTCCTATGAAGCTTGAGGCGCAGCTGAAACCTGACTTTCCAAAGTGACAAGTGCCAGCAAGTTCTGCTGCTGCTTGCTGGATTTGGGAGTGCTGGATGTTTAGGAAATGATGCATGTGGATGTTATGTGCAGGCAGAGAAGTAGGAACCATGTCACCAGGCTTTGGTCATTTAAAAGCTAGGTGCCACAATCTGGCAGTGCATTTCTCCAGCCCTCTCCAGTGCCAAGAGCCCTCAGCAGACAGGTTGTCCCATCTGTGTCAGACACTGAGTGGAGCAAGGCACCATTTCTGTGCATTGGCATGAGAGGGCTCATGGCAGGTCCTGCAGTACTCCTCTCTGTCACCACACATGGAAGGATGTTATGGGGGTCTCGGGACAGGTGCTTGGCTTTCAGCAAGGCCCCAAAAGAGAAGGGAGAGCAACACTGTGGGGCTGGGATTTTGGCTGGCCAGATTGCAGACCTGGGAAACCGAGCAGGCTTTGTGCTGATGTGGAAACAAAATCTGCTCTGTTGTTCTTATCTGCGGCACTGCGAGTGATCGCACAGGCTGTTCTCTGCCTGCCCTCGCAGAGCAGATGCAAAGTCTCCATTTTCTGCTCACCTTACAGGAGGGCTAAAGATAAACATCTGGAGTTTCCTGGGCTGAGAGTGCTAAGAGCAAATGCCACCCCTGCTCAACTTTTCAGATGGCTGACTAAGCACTTTAAAGGTCCAAGTTATATTTGGAAATGAAAAGATCTTTGTCCCAAACAGAACATGGCTTGTGCACTGTTGAGACCCACAGTCACTAAAAGCGAGCACATCTGCTGATGCAACCTAATTGCTGTTTTGATTGCCCAGCCATGACGAGGCACAAAAATATTGTCTGCCTACAAAAAAAGAATGAAACCTCACTTGGCCATTTTGTGCCCAAATACCTTGGCATCCAGCCCTGCAGGGCTGGAGTTGGGCAATCTGAATTCAAAAATTCCCCAGTGGAACCAGCTCTTAACAATACAAAGCTGTGCCTGTCTGCCTGGGTGGACTATTTTCATGACTCTGAATAAAAGCCATGTCTGGAGCACTGCACGTTTCTGCGGGGGCTATGCAGGCAGGCGGGCACGCTGCCCTGTGCCTGGGAGTTTTCCAGTAGAGACAGGCATAGTCAAGGACATAAGCTACTAGAAAATGTCCGAAGGAGGGCTACGAAGATGTGGAAAGGTCTGTAGGACAAGGCATATGAGGGGCGGCTGAGGCCCCTGGTGTGCTCAGCCCAGAGCAGAGCAGGCTGAGGGGAGGCCTCATGGCAGCTGCAGCTCCTCACAGAGAGCAGAGGACAGTGCTGTGATAGCGACAGGGCTCTGAAGCAATATGATGGGGTTGAAGCTGATCTCAAATTAGCAGAGACTTCATCTGCTTACTGAGGAGATTTTGAATCCATCTTGTGAAGCTCCAGCATTGCTAACCATGGAAAAAAGGAGAGTGTTCTTTTTGACCAGAGATATCGATCAGAAGGACTTCTCTTTCCCTTGATTCTGACCAAAACTAGGTATTGTACCTCTTGTTTGTCAGTATGCGTTTTTACCAAGTTATACCAGTATGACAACACCTAATGTCCTGCTGTCTAACTCTCTCTGTCTCCAGGACCAGAGGAGGGCCATGAAGATGCTCAGAGGGCTGGAGTAACTCTCCTATGAAGGCAGGCTGAATGAGCTGGGCTTGTTCAGTCTGGAGAAGAGAAAGCTGCAGGGAGACCTCATTGCAGCCTTCTACTGCTTGAAGGGAGCTTATAAATAGGAGAGGAAGTGACTTTTTATGGTCTGATAGTGATAGGGTAAGAAGGAATGGCTTTAAACTAAGAGGGGAGATGTAGGTTAGATGTTAAGAAGAAATTCTTTTCTCAGAAGGTGGTGAGGCTCTGGCACAGCTACCCAGAGAGCTACAGCGCTCCATCCCTGGAGGTGCTGATGGCCAGGTTGGATGGGCCCTGGGCAGCCTGAGCTGATGGGGGGCATCCAGCCTATGGCATGGGGTTGGGGCCAGGTGATCTTTAAGGTCCCTCCAACCTAAGCCATTCTATGACTCTACGATTCTCTCCCTACCCCATGCCACCTGACTGTTCCACAGCCCTGGGTTCCATGCAGGAGGAGTGGGGATCCCACCGTGACCAACACAGCCCAGCAGGATGCTGCTCCCGGGCCAGCTTTCTGGGCTACATTCTGCCTCCTTCCTTCCAGCTGTCTCCTATTTGCCTATCTGTAGGAATTAAAAACAGAAAGCAGGGATGGGGGTAAGCCACGGAGAGAAAAAGATTGATCTTTCCCTCCCATTAAAAGGGTCATTGATTGAGCTGGTTTTTTTAATTGCAGCCTTTCTACTCCTTTCAGCTGTCTCTTTGTACCACTGTTTTTGAATTATTCTTCCCTCATGATGGAGCCTTTCCAGTCTTTCTGTACAGAGAGCACCAAGTGCTTTCAGACAGCTGCCCTCCCAGCTCTGTACTGGTGAAGGGCTCTGGGATGCTCTCCGGCCACGCTCAACACTGCAGCTTGCCAAATTGTCAGTATATACCCTTCCCTTGACACAAAAACCCCAGACTGGCTTAAAAACACCAGACTTCTGCTGTTGTTGAAGTTTCTTAAGTTCCCCCTGAAGACCAGCAGGTTTCACGTAATCGCTGAGGATGTGTGCCAGAGCGAGCTCTTGTGTGGCTCTGACTGCAGCATCCCACTGAAAGCACTGAGGCACTGCAGCCACCTGATCACCAGATGAGAAGAACACGGGAAATACAGACTGCTCCTTCTCACAACCTGCTAGGCAGACCCAGGCACTGTAAAACCAGAGTCTAAAATCAATTCTGAATTGCAGATTTTTCCTGAACTACGGGAATGTGTAATCCTGTACTCAGAATTGCTGATGCAGCTTCCATGATGTCTCCAGGTTGCCGTAATCACCCTCGTCTCACCTCTGTGAGTTCCTTTGGGCTTCTTCTCATCAGTGCCCCAGTCCCACACAGAGGCTGGCTGAGGCTGACCTGTGCCCAGAGGAAGCAGAGCCTTTGACCGTCGTTGGCCCAGTAAAAGAGAGCCGCATCTTGTTGAGTAGACTTGCCTTGCAGCCACAGAATTAACACCTTGTGGTGCCCCACCACTGAGAGGCTCTTGCGAGGACCTGTGTGGAAGGGACCATTTGTGGACATCTCCCAGGGATAAAGAGCAGATCTGCTGCAAGGATAATCAGAGGATATCCTGAGTTGGAATGGACCTCTGAGAATTGAGTCCAGCTGCTGATGCCACACAGGCCAATGTAAGAGTTCAACTATAAATCTAAGTATGTTGTCAAAATGCTTCTTGAACTTTAGGAGCTTGAGGCCATGACCACTGGCCTGGGCAGCCTGTTCCATACCCATCGCCCTCTGGTGCCCCCCACGTGCCCCTCCCCTGACTCAGCTCCACGCTGAAAGCTCTGGGAATTTGCTGTACCAGTGAGCCTTGTGCCTGGGATTCAGCAGGGCAGACTGCCAGAGTAGTGCTCATGAGCCGACAAGAAACAAGGAGGGTTTGGAGACCCACCTGGCAAGTAGGGGCTGTGCTGGAAACATGCCTGGTTTCTGTCAGAGTATTGTCAAAATCATCCCATTCCCAGTGTTTTCTTTGTGTCAGCATTTTCAGGGAAAAGGAAAAAAAGAAAAAAGCTCATTTGGAAAGTTTGCAGCAATCAGCCCAACAGCAGCGTGTCCCTGGCTTTTGCAAGTCTCTGGAAGAAGGCCTCCGGGCGAACTCTGCATGTTAGACAGGGCTACAGTGAGGGTGAGGAAGGCGAAGCAGAGAGAAGGCATTTTGTTCCACAACCTTATCCCAAAATAAAATGCTGTAGATTAGGATGACCAGGATTACAACTCTTTGAGCAGAGAAACACCTTACTGACTCCTTCAGAGCAATCAGTCTACCTTCCTCAAAAGCAGTGCTGACCATTTCTAAGTCCCAGACCTGGTACTTCAACAGCCATCGTCTACCACAGAGGACAAAGATGCAAAATAAAGGCTGTTTGATGAGGTTCTTCTGAAGTCTACCATATTTCATAAGCCCCTTGCATCCACACTCCTCTGAACAAAATGAGGATGGTGTTACCTTATGAATTTGTTCTGCTACCAGATCAGTCTTATCCATTAAAAAAGCAGTTCCTTTCTCCTTTTAGGCTCCTGGCTTTTCTGTGAGATCAAGAATATCCAGACCTACCAGACTTACCTAAAACCAGAAGAAAGCTCTGCTCAGTATTATGGATAGGGGAAAGGACACAGCCTTAGCTGTGGATAGCATGAATGGAAATCAGGTAGTTTGTAGAGGGATGTACTTCAGCTCCTAAATAGTTGATAGAGGTAATAGTTGATACATGATGTAAGATCTAGTTTCCTGTACTACACTCGTGACCCGAAAAAAGAGATCTGAACACTCAGCTGCTGTTAATAGCCAAGACATAGCCGGTTTGATGGCCAGAAAGTTTTCAGCTGCCTCCTCAGTTCCATCATCTCCAGGCAGGCTGCAAGTGCCAGGAATAAACATGTCCAGCATCACTGCACTGGAGAATTCAATTGTGTTGTGAATCTGTGATCTGATAGAATCACAGAATCATAGATTCACCAAGGTTGGAAAAGACCTCCAAGATCATCCAGTCCAACCATCCATCAATCACCAATATTTCCCACTAAACCATGTCCAACATCTCAATGTTTCTTGAACATGTACAACATCTTAATGTTTCTTGAACACCTCCAGGGACAGTGACTCCCCCACCACCCTGGGCAGCCCTTTCCAGTTCCTGACCACACTTTCAGGGGAGAAATTTTTCCTAATGTCCAACTTGATGATTCACCTGGGCAAATGGCACACTAAGCCCAGTGGCACTGCCCCATGAAGAGGACATTTTTTCTCATCTTCAACAAGAATCTTCTGTCTGTGATCACTACAGCCTCCTGTTCTCTCTAATAGCCTTTAAGTCGTGGTGTGTTGCTGTGTTCAATATTATTCTCATGCATAGGTAGCCAACTAAATTTATTTCTTGGATTGCAGGTGGCCAATTTCCCTGCCAACAGAACTTTTCTTGTGTTTAACCAGGGTACTTGGGTGGCATTTATCTCACCCAACTTCAGTGTGTACACTGTAATAATTTGTACCTGAGTTGATCGCTCTGGGCTCTTTACACAGTTGCTGGGAGAAAAGGTCCTTTCAGAATGCAGTGCACCTTATTTTGACCTCTTATTTATGACATGTATTGAAAAATCCAAAGTGATATAGTCTTTCTCTTGTGTCCTAACAATTTGAGGTCCTGAGAAGATGAACTGAAAGGGGCCAAAACTACACTCTTGTCCAGGATCTGTATTATCTCTCCAGTGTGCCATTATGTAATTTCAAGATGTCACAGGAACTGAGGACACCAGACCACATGAATGTAGTGCCGTACAAAAAAAGCGTTTGTATATCTCATCCAGCTCCTGCTCTTTGTCTCTCACTGAAGTGCTTTTCAGATATGATTGTACGAGCCTCTTATGTCCTTCTTGAACCTGTTTGTCACTATGGCCAAGTGAAGAGAAACACGAACACAGTCACTTCCCAAGCTAGTCACTGGCTAACACCTAAGTCCCATTTCCAATCTCAGCAGTGGGGAGAAACTCAAAACTCTTTATTGTCACATTGTCAGGGGTCTCACCCATTCACAGTGTGAAGCCCTTCCGCTTCTCATCATAAGACCGCCGTTCAAGAAAGAGCAGAATCCTTGTGTAACTGGAAGTCTCCCTAGGGTCTACCAGTACTTGTTGCTCCCATTGCTGATGTTCCCATTCTCTCCCAGAAGCCAGACTAGATGGATCGCAGCAGAATGTTCAACCCTTATTGAAGTCTTATTCTTCCTGTTATTTTTTTATACAGCAGGACCATCACAATCTATCCCACAGCTAAATCTCTTAACATAAGCAATATGTGATGGATGGGAGAAAGGAAGTTTTACAGCCAGGGAGATATGAGGGGAAGGCCTGTGAGTGCCCACTGACTGAGAAACACCCTCAGTGGTAGGTGGGGAGCAGACAACAGCAAGAGCAGATCCTGAGTTGGTTGCTCAGTCTCCATCATCTGGGAACAGTGTGTCATGCAGGCCACGTCCCTGTACTGGTGATCTTCTCTGTTAGCAATAGGGAGGGTCTGCTGTGCAAGATGAAATAAATTTTAAAATCCAACCTGGTATGGATGCAGATGATCAGCAGGGCATTTTTTTCATTACATCTGCCACCTATTTGATTTCCTGCAGAAGCCCTACAGAACGTCTGAGCTGAGTCATTCCCATCGCGCATGGCCAAACTAACACTTTGTAGGGATGCGTCTGGGGAGGGCAGTGGGAGTAGGGGGATAATCATACTTCATAATTTCTCATCTTCCAAAATAATCTGTTTTCTAAATGCATTGCTAAATCCTTGCGCTAGCAATCTACCATCTGCTCCTTCTTTCAACACACCCACTGTCGTCTGCTGTCTTGTTTTACTGCCAAAACTCCGAATACTGCGGGTAGAAGAGAGTCTGTGCTTCTAGCTGCTTTTCTTGGGTCACAGGGAGAGAAAGCCTTTGTGATTAGCACCAAATAGAACTGGGTGCATTGCTACGCTGCTTGCCCTTATCCTGCAAGCTGTGATGTAATCGCAGCAGCAAACCAGCAGCTAAATTTTATCCCTCTAATTCCAGGCAGGGGCTCTGGTAACACCCTCCAGCATCGACTTGAGCTGGAATGTTTTGGGTAATCTCCGGAATGCCTCAGTAGAATTATAAATCCATAAATCAAAGCAGTCATTATGTATTTGAATAATGTGTGGATCAAAGTCTCAGATTGAGGGCCCCTTTGTTCCCATGCTCTTTTTATATCTTACTCAGTGAGCATCTATTCAATGAGGAACAATTACAGTGAATTTAGAGCAAAAACATACAGTGCTAATGGAGCTCTGAAGATCTCATCTGGCAAATTATTTAAGCATATGCTTAATTTTAAGCACATGAGTGGTAAGGGTGAAATTACACACAATAGAGAAGCATTTGGTTCAGCAATATACTGAATCAGTATCTAAATTTAAACTGACCTCTCAAGATTGAGTCTTTTTGTAAATAAGTCATCTTTACTCTCCCTCCCAAATACTTTCTTAGCAGTCTTTCATCCCTGAGGTCTGTGCAAATGCTGCATGAAATCCTGCTCATGCTCCTCTGGAGAGGGGTCTGCCTTCAGTAGGAGCAATTAAAGAAGAACAGGACAAGGGCTGCTGTCTAATTAATCAATGCAATTATCCTGGGAAATATGGCCATTTATTTTTTGTCAAAGGGAAGCTCAGGCATAATAACTGAGTGAGTTGCAGCATGAAGAGGATTAGTCCATGTCACAGCATACATGGGATGGCACTGCTGGATCGCCAGTTGCCACCACCAGAGACATCAGCCAAAAGCTCCTGCCTCCAGCCTGGGGTAATCCCACCAAACCCAGCTTGCTCCATTTTCATCTGGGAAGACATCTGAGGGGTTAAAAGGTAGGGTTTACATCACTGTGCTGGGGAGGCTCTGAAAAGTGGCACAGAATGGCCTAAAACTTGAACATAGGAAGTTCCATATAAACATGAGGAAGAACTTATGGTAAGGGTGACGGAGCACTGGAACAGGTTGCCCAGAGATCTTGTAGAGTCTTCTTTTCTGAGGATATTCAAGACCCATCTGGATGCCTACCTGTGCAGCATATTGCAGGGAACCTGCTTTAGCAAGGGGTTGGACTTGATCATCTCTTGAAGTCCTTCTAACACCTGTGATCCTGTGATTGTGTGTGAAATGAACACAGGTTATGACTGCATGTCTGAGAAAGAACAGGAACACTGATGGATCTGGAAAGTTGTTCACACCACTGTGCTACTGCCTGCTAGGTAGTAACGAGACCAATGAGAGAAGGATTAGAGATGCATTTTGTTTACACACCAGTAGGATTGTCCTCTGGCCTTAAACTACCTGTGCCAAACTCCCAACGAAACAAACCGGTCTGGGTTGGCTCCCTTTGATGCCCTCCAACATGAGGATGCAGCAGCATCTCAAGCTGACTTGCTGACAGGATGGGAAAGATGTGGACCTCCAGATCCAGTGCTGGAAATGCTGCCCAGGGGCCACCTCGTGTTTCCACCAGGCTCCTATGGATGGCCAAAGCTGGTCCCCAGCAGGAAACCTTCCCTGTGTGACTTGCCCTGTCGCACCAGAGAAAACAGGAATTGTGAAACAAGGCAATCAGGCATCAAGGCAATCAGGAACACAAAGGAGGATTGCTTAGAAGGTGAAAATAAAAAGCTATTTTAAAAGGTAGATGTTGCAAGAGATTGCTGGACTGCATAAACAGCAGTGAGAGAGGCTCATGCTGCTGAGCAAATGAACCATATTTCTGCACCACAATCTGCTGGATAAAGTGGAAAAGGCTCATTGGAACTGAAACCCTTCCAAAGGGAGAGAGAAGGAGATGGAGCATCTTCTTCACCATGCTCATGCTTCAGTGCACACGCACTCATGTGCTTAGCTTTAAGCACATTCTTAACCCTTACTGACTTTCAAAGCTGCCAAATCCTAGATTCTTTGATTCTATTCAAAATAAAATAAAAGCCAAACCCATTGCTTATACATCAACTCCAAAGTCTCTTGCCACACTTCTCATAGAAAGGCCAAACCCAGTATGAGCCCCAGATTGGCCAGCAAAGAAGAAATGCTTTCTAGACTTGTGGTTGATGAACATCCTGCAGACTGCCACGTTTTGTCTTACAAGAGCTTCTGTGTGCAGATGCTCCTGTGCACCTCTCCTGGTGGACGTGATTAAACTGATGAAAATAATGGTAAAGACTTATTCACGTTGGCTACTGTAATTTGAAAAAATGTTGTTTACGTCCAAGCTCTTTTTCCCTTGTACATATTTCTCCCCCTCTCTAAGTGCTCTTCAGTTTGGCCCCAACTGAGTCACAGATCAAAGCATTTCAGCTTTTGAGTCCAAATTGCAATTTATAAGGTCTGTGGTTTTAGCTAATCTGTCTCTGTGTCATCTCATTTTAAATCAAGAGAAAGCAGCACAAAATAACTCATTTCAGTGTGCCCTGCTGAACTAAGGATTTTAGCTCAGACATCCCATTGCCAGTTCTCCTTGCAGGTAAATGGGATTTTCTTGCTTTATCGAAGGGCATTTTGTTCCAGTGGTAAACATCAGTTTTGTAAACAACTGGTGCTCCACAGAGGTGAAAAATTGTATCTCTAAGCCTGAGCTAAGATTCTGGTTTGTTTCCCTTCTTACAGTTTTAACTGTATCAAAAGGTAGCTTAATGCTCTAAAGAGCCTTTCATTTTTAATTAAGCAAAGAAAGTCCTAATTTCGAACCCACTTGAGCAGCCCGGGTTTAAAAGTTCATTTCATGCTGTAGCCTTCTTTATTCTTCACAGCAAAGACTGTGGCAAACAGAGGCCGATTCAAATGGAAACCCAGCTCCTTGGCTCCTGAAATCACTGCCGTGTGATTTCTTGTTCTGTGCATATGCTGCTGCCCTGACAACAAAGGGGATCCGTCAAAGTAGCACGAGGATGGATTATTCTGGGCTGCATCTCCCATCAACGCTTCAGCACGTCTTCATTGGCTCCCTGTGCTCCCTGCTGGGCCATCTCCTGCCACTCCTTGTCCCTGCAAGTCCTACTGTGTATCACTGCATGTGAAGGGAAAATCCAGACTAGGGAGTCTAGCTTCCTCTAAAATTCCACTCCTCCACCTCACCTTCTTCTCCTTTTTCTTGCAATCTGGCACAAGCTTAAGGCCATGCGTCGGTTAGATGGCATGTTGCACCTGCATCCTGCTCTGAGCCCATGGGAGAGATGATGTGGCACACGCTTGATGGCTGCAAGCGGCTCCTGTGTTGTCATACCCTGGGAAAGACAGAGACGGAGACAGAGACATGGGATCTTGGAGTGGAAGCTACCAATTAGTGCTGTTGGAGCAGATCTCCTTGAGGAACGAGTAGCACATGAAACTCCTACTAATGCCAACCTGGCTTCTGTTTGGAATTGCCTAACTGATGAATAATGCAGGAGTCCAGCCTTCTCCTTTTTTATTTAACCGCATCACTCTTCAAAACAAAACCTACCAAAACCCAGGCAAACAAATAGCCCTTCGGAGCAAGCAAATAAAGTCTGACCTTAAAGTGTGGCTCTGCTGCATAATGTACTCTGGAGCGAAGAGGCATTACATTCGTGGATGCAGTAGCTCTCAGTAGATCTGCCTTCTGTGAACTTGTCTAAACTTTTGGCCTCCACAACATCTTCTGCCACAGAGTTGCACAACTTGATTACGTGTAGAGTGAAAAAGTACACCTGCTGCTTTGTTTTAAACCTGCATATGTTTGTTCTGAAGGTCAGTCTGGGTCTTTAACTGTCACAGATCAAATATAGCAAAAACTAAAAAAAAAATAAATAAATTGAATTTCCAGAGCTATTATTTACACTTCTATTGTATTTTCCTCAAAATATTTCTTTTCACTTCAGTTGATTAAGTTAGTAGTGAGGCTGTGTGACCAAAAATTACTCGTTTATTTTTAACTGTCTAGAGACTGAGTCCTGCACAGGACCTTGTAAGTGTTGGTGCTGCAGTCCTGTCCTCAGGGACTTTGGGTGCAGAAGACAAGGGGAGAGCAAAGCAGGGTTCTCACTGTCCCTGGCAAGAGAAGTGGATGTTGCAGAGCAGCTCTTCTTTGCTCCTTGAGTTTGAGTCTGCTGGTTCCTACATCAGTGGAGACCAGCCACCTTCTCCCAGTCAAGGGCACCAAACATGCTGAGGGAATAGACCCTGCATGCTGCAACCCCTCCATCCCCCTGTGGTTTCTCAGTCATCAGTACATCTTTCCATTGTCCTCTTCCACAGGTTGGTGCCCCAGACTCCCTAGCCCTGTTACCTGAAAGGACTTCCCTGCTCTTCCCTGCTCACTCTTCTACACTTGCTGTGACAGCCATTTCCAGGCCACATCTTCCTCTGGCAACACATCCTAAATTTTTTGTGATCCTAGTGGAAACTGTGAATATATAAATCAAACACAATAGAACAAATTGGAGTCCTGTGGCAGCCACACCAACCCACATACTCTGGAGAGAAACTTCTGCTCAACTCTTCTCAGTGGCACAGATCACGCCTTTATGGTTTGTATGGCAACTCAGGAAAGCTCATGATGTCCATTCTTGTAAGAGTAAGGGAAGTTTGTGTCATTGTACTCAGAGGAGCTGAACAGAGCTGTGAATTAGACCATGTCAGCAGTACAGTGCTTAAAAGTTGGGGTGTATCTTGGGAAGGTATCCAGTTCATCCAGTTTGGCAGGGGTTAGAGGTGTGGGGGAGGAAGACAAGCACTCTGTAAGGGAAGGCTGGCTTCCCTTTGAGTGCATTCTGCTGAAAAGGAGCAAGTGGCATGCTGCCGGTCAGACTGAAGTAAACTGCAAGATGGAGGGGTTCCTGGCATCGCTTAAACCCTTGCCACCCTCAGCTGCCCCAAAGCACAGTTTGCTCTGCAGAAGTGCGTATCCCAGTCTTCTCTTCAGGTCTGACTGTTTTACACCCAGAATATAGACTTCACTGAAAAGCAGAATTCCAAGAAAACAGAGTTAAAACCACTAACGCTTGACAAGTTTATCCTTGCCCCACAGAAAGCAGTGCCAAAATGCCTCTTGATTTCTTCTTTGTGGTTTTCATGTTACAATATCCTGCAGTATGTCCATACAATATCTGTATAATATCCACATACAATATCCTACAGTACCATGTTTGGGTCCCATGTATAAGATGGGAACCAGGGCCCACGCCTCATACACCGGGGCCCAGTGCTCATACAAAGATGGGTGTGTACTGACATGTATCTTCCTTCTCCCCCACAGACACTTCCCAGAAACTGACCGTGATCTAAATTTTCTCAAAAGCACCAAGTCACATTTTCAAGTGGTTGACACATTCAGAGTCAGAAAGTTGAGTTTTCCATTTAAAATGAGGTGTTGATTTGAAATGTGTTGTTTGACTTTCAAGATCTTTGTTGGTGGTTGACAAACCGTAGCTAGCTGTCATGTCCTGGGAATGGAATTAGAGGAGATGCCCCTCCTAACTTGAGACACCCACAAATGTGACATCTGCATATGGTCAGGTAGCAGAGCTCCTTCCACATCTGTGGGGGAAAGCAGACAGATTGAGGTAGCAGCACATCTGGATAGGTAGGAGACATTGGTCTTTGGTGGGTTTTGACTCTACAGAGGTTAATGGTGTTTTAAACAGCTATTTCTCGTGTACAAGTGGATATCTGTTGCTTTCAACTCAAGCTATAGAGAGGAACTGCGCTCCAAGAACCCTGGATATTTGGGTCTATGTTAAGTTTTGAGATACTTTTCCAAGTTGACCTGTCAAGACACATCCTGAAATCAATATTTTCTATAGTTAACTCCAGTCCTGGTACCTCTTCCATGTTATTCAGTACGGGCCCATCAAAGTTCTGCACCATCTACAGGGAAGATGCGCTTATACTGATATACCTCAGCACATAATTATGATTGGTATTGAAGAAGAACTTTCAAGAGTGTCTCAGGTCATAATTCCCATTAATGAATGAATTTCCCAGTACAAGCAAAATGATTTGTACTTATTTTTGAGATTTCAGTCTTTTCTCCTAATTTGGGATGAAGTAATTTTATAATGTCAACAGGAAAAGAAATGGTGTTCTTTCCAAGCCTGCCTGAGCTTGAGAGTAATATCCTGAGGTGGAGGCTGTTTATGCTTAGTAGTGATTGCAAATGTTCGGCTAATTGAAGGCAGTATATTTATCAATAAAATGATTTGGTGATTTTTAATCCTGTTAAGTTTGTTGATATAAAATTATCTCAAAGTTCTACAGGCTGTTTAACCATTGTACAAATAAATTCCTTTGGAAAAAAAAGCCTGTTTTCTTTTTTATCAACAGATTTCCCTTGATGGTTGAATTCTTAGCAAAGGCCAACAAATGGTAAAGATACTGCTGGAAGTACACAAATCATTTCAGAGTGATGTCCAGCCCATGAGAACACAGGTACCGTTGGATTTGAAGGTATATGGAAAAAAAAGACCCAGGCAACTTATGCTCTACACCACTTGTTGCTACCTGGTTTTAGCTCTGAAAGACTCTCGTTTCCTGTGATCTTCTTCCCTTTACAACCCGGGCAGATGCATGGGCCACTTGGAGAAGCTCAGTAGAGCAGTGTGGTCCACAGCAGTGTTTCAAATTGGATTTAATTACTGATCTTGTAGTGTTTGTGACACCACTGGTGCTCCTCAGCAATGGAAGTCTCAAAACAAAGGTTAGTGAAATCAGGAAAAGGATTTCCACTGACACTGGAAGACTTCAGCCCAGAATCACAAGGAACGTTTCATGCTCAATTTTCCTTCCTCACACCGCATGCATTGTCTCTCAATAACGCTGGTAGCATTACTGCTGTTAGCTGCACCCAGCACTATTTATATCTTTTGTACAGACATTGGCTGTAAACATGGTCTGATAGTAATGTGGCAGGGGGGAATGATTTTAAACTAAAAGAGGGGAGATTTAGATTAGATATTAGGAGGAAATTCTTTACTCAGAGAGTGATAAGAAGGTGCTGGCACTGCTGCCCAGAGAGCTGTGGTGCCCCATCCCTGGAGGTGCTCAAGGCCAGGTTGGATGGGCCCTGGGCAGCCTGAGCTGGTGGGGCGCAACCAGCCCGTGGCAGGGGTTGGGGCTGGATGGGCTTTAAAGGCCTTTCCAACCCAAACCTTTCCATGATTCTGTGATTCTTTGATCCTATGCACACATCCACAGTTTAGCAGCGGGCACATTCTGCCCATACCTTCACACAATGAGGATGCAGGAGAGCACAGAGAGCAGGAACCAAAAAAAGAAAACCAATCTGGATGTGTGGGCTGTGTTTTGTGCTTTGGAAGGTTGTTCTTCTAATTTTTTGTTTTGGTTTTTTGTTTTGGACTTGTTTGTGTTGTATCTTTCCAGATGGCTTTGTGGAAGCTTGTGACACAAGGTGCTGTTGCATTGTATTTATGTAGCAGAGTTTTGGTTGCAGGGGCTGCAGGGATGGCCTCTGTGAGCAGCGCCCAGCAGTGCTCCATGTCAGAGCAGAGCAGCTTCAGCTGCTCCAACAGGGACCCACTGCTTGACAGTGCATGAATTCATGCTAAGTGCTCAAGAAAAGCTTAAACACGGTTTCTCTGTGCACCAATGGACGTACAGCCCATTTTGTGCACAATTAAAGAAGCTGCACCATGAGCTACAATGCCTAACCTAGTTTTTATTCATCCCATTTCAATCCAGGCCCCTGGAAGGTCAGTGGCTCTTTTAAAAGTAAGGGAAATGTGGAGAGACGCCCAGCCTGCATCCTGCTGACAGTGCACTTCTCTGACACATGCACAGCGCGCTGCTAAAGCACTGATAGTGGTTTTTCACAGAGGTCTGCAATCTATTATCCAGCACTTACTGCTTTGAGTCGATGTATCAGCCGATCCAAGGCTAAGCAGACCATAAAAAATTATGAAATATTTGGCTAGATGGCAGTGATCCCTGTAACCAGCAGTGTGAGTGTGTAACTTTATACACGTGCATCAATGCACATGTACGTGCACACGCACACAGTTCAGGGCAGGGATGCTGATGAATGAACCGTACACCTCTGACCGCCTCTGCCGCACTAATCTGTCTCTCCGGGTGCTCCAAAACCTCCCTGCGGCTGCCAGCAGCCACCGCGCCTTGAAGTGAAGTCAACCTGCTGCAGAGCTGCTTCCCTCCTCCCCACTGAGAAATTCCTTTCCCACCCACCCCATATAATTACCCATAGAAATGCAGGCTAGACAATGTTACGTCCTGGGCCAAAAGCGGGGTTAAGGTCCAATTATTGTGTGACCTGAAAAAGGACTGAAAAAGGGAATTTAACTTTGTAGGAATAGAGAAGCAAAATTCTCAGCTTTCTTCTGGGAGTACCAGCATGGAATCGTAGAATTATTTAAATTGGAAAGGGCGCTTAATATTAACATCAGACATTTCTTACAGCCCATTTTGATAGTTTAGATATTTTTACTGCTCCAGCTGAGTAGCTAAAGAGATTTTCTGTTGTGAATGGAAGACCTGAGGAGCATAGGATGGTATTGGCCCTTCTTAGGGTGCCTTGCATCATCTGGTTGGTGTCTCAGCCTTTTAGCCAAGGGTTTCCACAGACTTGGAGAGACTTGGGATCCAAACCTTCCTTTGTCTTGCATGGTCCATGCTATGAAGCACCTGTGTCAATAAAGCCTTCACGCTGTGCCTTGCGCTGCCAGCCATGTGCATTGCAAGCGGAGTCCAGGCAGGTGCTTGTGAGGCTCCTAAGAGCATAATTGGTCAATTTAATTTTCCTAATCTAGAAAAATTTTTGTCTACAAAGACTCCTGACCAAAGAAGCATCATGCTAGGCAGACCCTTCTGCCTTGTTTTGTATTACAAGTGTTCTTGTGAGGTTGAGACATCAGTCTGGTAATGACCTTTCCTATTGCTACCAGTGCCCTGGGACTGCAGAACTGACATTTGTGTTGTCTGTGTCATTAGTTCACCTACTGGCAGTTGCCATGCTGAGGTCACTGGTTTTTCCTATTCTGTATTTTTAGCTTTGTGTGTCTCTATCACCATGCAGATTATCAGAACCCTGATCACTGCGTTTTGTAGTTTATCAAGACCTTATTTTGCTAATCACAAAAAAGCCTAGCCTCAGCCAACTGGTCAGGAGGGAAATTTCCTTTCTCTCTTTTCTCTTTCATAAACGTGTGTGTATTTCAAGTATTTAGGAGGTGAAAGAGAGCAGGAGATTTGCAGTTTACACATGAGCCCATGCCTGGGTTTAGGACCGTGGGCCCACTTTTTTTCATCCCTCCTCCACATCGACACCAGTGGGTGCCTGGCAGACAGCTCAGTATTTTACTGGTTAAAGTCTACTGTCTTAAAGCTTCAGTTTCTGGCTTCATGTGACTTTGCATTAATATCAAGGATTGTTTTAAAGGGAACATCTAATTTTTAAAGTTGAAGAGAAAACTGATGAAGTGAGGATCTCTAAGAGCTTGGACGCCAGCAAGCGAATGAAGAAAGACATACATTTCCTATTAAAAAGAATTGAATGATATAACTCTTGGCTGGAGGCCATGAAGCTGCTCTCAGCATTATTTCTGTCTGCGAGGGCTGGGACTGAATGCACAGGGCACGTCTGCTCTGCAATGAGCCACTGAGGGCTGCAAGAGTGTGCTCGGAGTCTGGCCAAGGTAGTTGAACTGCTCCTGGGCCAGATTGGCATTGCCATGAGCGTGCCCTCTGATTCTCCCATGTCACGGTGTTGCTGAACGCTGCTCAATGTCAGCTGGAGCACCATGAAGGTAAAGCACTGCATGTGAATCCTATGTGTACAAAGAAGCAGTGTGATCCTGGATCCATGGTGCTTTTTCAAGTCAAGACTATGGAGTCCTGGTGCTGAAAGGTGTATGACGTGGCTGTGATCAGCCTATTGGAGCAGCAGTGTGAGAGGAAGAATTCCACCCAAGGGCTACTTCCCATCTTGCTAAAGGAATATTTCTTGTACCTTCTTGCTTTCGAGTGTGAGCTTTGGCTTAACCACAGAAATGGATATTTCCCAAATGCTTGCCCTTTGTTCAATAGTTGCCCTTTTTCATACCTCCTTTATAATGTGCTTGGAGCCATGTGTATTCACTCAGGTATTTATTCCTGCTCCGTTGAAGCCGGGGAAGTAACACTGCAAATGATGACTCATGTTTAACTACTTGGCCAATTGCTGTACTATAGGAATTTGTTGCCCCAGTGTGAGGCCAGCTTTCAGACAAGAAAAAAATGGATAAGAAGTGAGCAAAATACAGTTGTACAAAAGGTTTCTTATATGATATTCAAGATTAGATTAAACCAATAGCACATGGTGAAGCTGATGTACTGCAAGAGAAGTGATCCTAAGAGAGTTGTTGAAAACAGGTGGGATTGATCACCTTCTGAATGTACATGTCAGTCCTCATCAGTGATCCAGAGATCCTAGACAACTACCTTATATTGAGCAATAAGTCCTGACAGATTTCCTGAAAACAGCATCTGGTTCCATTAAAAGCTCCTGAGAGCTCCCAGAGCACCTGCATGAAGCTAGTGGATATGAGTGCCCTAATGAGTGGTGCCTGGAAGCAGGCAGGACAGGCAAGGATGCATGGTGTGTCATAAGGTGTTCATGATGGGCAACCAAATAAAACCCAAGGGTGAGGTGCAGCTGCAGATTCAGACATCTACTTTTGGATATGAAGAGCTGGGCATCTGAACTCACATTGTAATCAAAGGAAATCTGATCAGGGCTATCACTGGAGTGCAATAGAGAGAGAGCTTTAGAGAGAGTTTTTACATACAGATACCTGCTCTAATGTAACATGAATCACTTTCTAGACTCCACTGACTGGGGTAGGATTTTGTTGCATATGCGTGACACATAGTCACGCCATTTGAGATGACTTATGATATCAAGGTAGCCACTACAGTGTGGGTAGATACGAGGCAGACCCGAGACCTTCTGGAGCAGCAGCTCAAGCACAGGCAGGACACGCCAGGGCATCTCAAATACTTGCCGATGTGAAACAAAACTTAGATCTCAGTGGACCATGGAGGAGCTTGGATACCCAATTCACATGTGCCCGTGCATCCCACTTCTAACGTCTAGATACTGAAAGTTTACATTTTTCTTACTTTAAAAATAAATCTTTATACAAGATTTATAACAAAGCTCAGTGTAGTTTACTGAATCCACTGAAATTCTATCTCTGTGTTTTTCAGTGCTTTGAGAACAAAGCGTGTTATTGCTGATTAGCCAAGTCCTACCCTGCCGTTAGCTACAATTCAGGTTACACCTACAAAGCCCAGTGCTCACATAATTGGAGAGCAGTCATCTGCTGGGTTTGCCAATTAATGGCTGTAAAGCTTAGAAACAATATCAAGGATCTGATCTCCTGAATAACAGAGTCCTTATTGCAGGCTCTGACTGCTCGTTGAAGCCAGATTCTATACAGCTGTGACTCCCATGAATCAACCAGAATTAGGGCATGACTTTTAGGAAAAAGCATGAGCCATGATTTTAAATTAGCTTTGGATAGAGAATTCTCCATAGCAATTTGTGGGTTGTTCCAATGATTAATCTTTTCACTATTAAAATTCATCTGTGTTCTACTATGAATTTGTCAAATGTCAATTTATAGACATCGGACCACACTGTGCATTTGACCCCAAGCAGCGAACCCTTTATTGTTCCAATTCCTGTGTGGAAGGAACTTAGAAGGTATCACCAAGGCACTATTTAATCTCTTGAAAGACTGAGCTCCAAGTCTTCCACCGTGTTTCAGTTCCTTTGGTTATTTCTGGAGCTTGTCTCTCAATTCTGTCCAGTTTTTGAAGTTGCTCTTAAAATGTGGTCACCAAAGCTGGTCAGTCATGGCAGACACTGTATAGTCTCCGGGCTCCAACTCAGCATTTCTGTGTTTGTTCAAGCACTTTAGTTTCATTTGCTTTTGGCTACAACTTTTTATTTATTGATAGTCATTGTTTTCCATAGCATCTCCCAACCAATAGGTGAAACCACTTGTCATTGTTGATAGGTATTTACTGTCAGCGATACGCTGTCCCTGTTAGTTGCTGTTCCTCCTATATTTATACTAGCAACTTTATTAAGTATATTTCCTTTCCAGATCATGGCTAAAAATGTTAAGGATCAGAAGATAAAGGCCAAGCACCTCATGGGATCCTGTTTGATGACGTTTCCCCATTTGCCACCATGAAGTCCCTGCACCTCCGAAGAACATCAGCATAGGGATGTTCATTGCCACAGCTCACCCAGCTGGCATCACTGCTGCACTTTCCCTTCTGTCGGGCTGTCACAGCCAACACTGACATACCTGACGCCGCACTGAGTTAATCATTGCTGAAACAGTCCTGTGGAAATGCAGTGTGTTGTGAGAGCAAGCGGTGTTATCATAATTAAATCAGTGTCAGACCAGAGCACTTCTTGAATTTACAGCTCTGTGCTAAAATGCGCAAAAAGGACCATTACAAAAGATGCTGGACTTCAGGCGTATGCTCATTTTTAGAAGGGCTGAAGGCACAGTAGTGCTTTGTTAGGGTAGTTTGAGCAATGTGGAGGGTTATGGAAGTGGGGGGATAGAAAGAGTACTAAATATCAATATTATTCTGCTTCCTCTCTACATCATCTCAACTCCCTGCCGGCAAAATCGCTGAAGCTGAGGCAGTGATACCAAGATTAATCTGACAGAGGATAGACTTAAAACAAAACAGAAAAAAATAGCATTTACTATGTGTGCAGTAAACTGCTAAGAGAGGGAAAGTGGCAGTGAAAAAGGAAAAAATACATGGAATATTAGTGCAATTGAGTGTAATAAGTACAGAACAACAACAATAACAACAAGAAAGGCAAAAATCATGTAGATGATGCATAGTTTGCTTTAAAATCCTAAAACTGTATTTTTGGCTGTTTTTGGTCCTGTGAGCCAGCTGGGCAGCTGGGTATTTCACAAATCATAGTCTGAATGTGAGAAAACAGTGTAGTGATGTGGTGTCATTACAGTCATCTGCTTCTGCTCACATGCTTTTATCATAAGGCTCCCACTGTACTGTGGGTCCTTGCTGGATCGGCAGTGAACATCGCTATCTTCAGGCTGTGTTTACTGCAGCTTCTGAATATTGTAAATTCTGCAGGCTTACAGGAATGGTGCCAGAGGCTCTTGGAGTCTGGGCTGGGTTAAGAGTTGTGGCGAAGGGAAGGGAGAAAGGAAAGTGAGATCTCCATCTGGGGTAGATTAGGATAGTGCTATACCAACCTACAGCAGCTAAAGACCACTTCAAGGGAAAAGAATAGGCTGAGAGTTCACCCTTTTGTTCAGTTTAGCTGAGAAAATGAAGTGAGGTTCTTGGTTTTATTCTGTTTTCATTTCCAGCTCCCTGCCAGTATCGATAGATCAACGGCAAGAGAAAAGTTGGACTTGTAAACCGATTACTAGCTGTGTTCCAGGTATAGGTTTGGACTCCCCCATCTGAGCTTGGGTGGGGTAAGAAAGGGTGAGTCTGAGGCTTGTAAGATATTTTCCTGGCTTTAGGAAGAAAGAAGTAATTGCCAAAGTTTTCAGGAATTTCAGCTATTGCAAACCCTTGGACATTCTTACCTGGAGTTTGTTTTGCAGTCAGTTTGTCTTTACGGGAATATCATTAAAATGCTGAAGTGGGCTGAGATCCCACGTTCTTCCCTTCGTCCACCTTTTTCTCAAATGCACTCACCAGAACCTTTATCAAGGGCAGCTCTGATTTTCCAAGACTTGAAGATAGTTTTGGGGAATGTCTGAGTTCTGCTATCTCATCCCATGTATGTGTGCTGGGGGCTTAGGTAGCTGTACCTTGGGAAGTATTTGCTATTTCAGGAGCTAAATGCATTTTGTGAGCAGCTGTTCCCCACTTCTTGCAACCACAAGAATACCTTTGCAGAAGAGATGCAGCAGGTGGGATAGTTCTGCAGTCCTTCTGAAGCCGGGTGGATGTCTCTGAAAGCCTACTGCAGTGCTTCTCAGTCAGGATTGCTTGATGAAAGCATACAGAACAGATGATTTCCATGCACCACAGAGGGGTTTTACATTAATGGACTTCCAGAGACAACTGCTACAACTGCTGGGTGAGGAATGGAGATGGATCTTGCAAAGTGAATAAATCCCGTCTTGTGAATCAGCTGAGGGGAAACCATCTCAGAGGAGGAAAACTCCTTGTCACAAATTAACCTGAAATAATGTAGTCCCTCCTGAGTTTCTATGCTCTGCAAATAGGACAAAAAACCCACAGCATCTCCCTGCTTAATACACAGTGAGGACATTATGAAAAAACAGGTAGACATTTACTGATGTTTTCGATGATTTCCATTTTGTCCTTGAAGAGTCAAATCCCATTCATTGCAGTCGGTCTGGGTTACACAAGCATTGTGGAGACATTCCAGATTTACGGCAGTACAACCGAGAACAAAACTTTGCTGCAATATGCCACTGATTTGATTTCGTACCTATTGCCTCTGGCATAGGATGGATCTCTTTAGGTAGCTAAGCTCAACAGGTACACAAAGTTGAGCTTGCAAGCCTGTCCACAGCCAGAGTGCTGGAACAAGGTGATCTTTAAGGTCCATTCCAACCTAAGCATTTGTGATTCTGTGATTCTATAAGCCCAGGCTCACATTCTCTCTCCACCCTGAGAATGAGGCCAGGCTTGGACCAGATCTCAAGCGGATGTAGACTCAACAAGACTACTGTATTTTCAGCAGCTTCGGTATTTTCCTGTGACCAGTAATGGCTTGTCTGAAAGGGAACTTTAAGAACACAACTGGAATGCTTCAATGGGATTCACCACTCTGATTCCCTATGCCTCCTGCAATGCTTACCCATTAAATATAGCAACCAAACCTGCCTTGAGTGACTTTATGAGCCTGGATCTCAGCTTAAAGCTTCTCTGATCTCCTGCAGAGCTGAAGTGAGCATCCGTGTGTGAGGCTCTTTACTATCAAGATCACTTCCCACTGGCTTGTTGCACCAAAGACCCAATGCTGGTTTTGGCAATCGCCACATTTTTCTGAGTTAATCCTTTACTGGTGTCACGTGCTCTCAAATAACAGAGCTTTATTTTTCTTTATTTTTCTTTTTAATTTTTACTACTGAAATAGCCTATTAGGCTTTTCTAAATGTAGAGCTTTTATATATCGCCACGGACACATTAACAAGTGCACGCATCTGGCCTAAATTAGACCACCTATGGAGGTGGCCTACAAAATCTAGGTATTACCAGAGGAAACATTGGAAAAGGCAGTTTACTACCAAGAAGAGAAACATTTTAAAGCCAGCCCACCAGCGAAGAGACCCTGGCAGCCCATAAAGAATTCTTCAACGGAGAGTGGAAAGTGTATATGAAGGACAGATACTGATCCCAGTTCTACCAAAAGTAATTAACTGTGTTGACCTAGGGGTATTTACCCTAGCATTACAGCTGTGGGCTGAGTGAGACAGGGATGGAATGCAAGATGCAGTTCTGAGGATGCATGAAGCCATTTAGAGTTGTGCTGAGATTTTGCCTGCAAGAAGACAAAAACATTAGAAAAACAAAAACAAAAAGAGTGTCAAGAAACTTTCCGAGAGCATTACAGACTTTGCCTCTGCTGTAACACAGGTAAAGATTTGTGGCTACTTATAATACCCCCCAAAATAAAGGAAATGAAAGCAAAGATGCATACATTCAAAGTATTTCCTATTTCCTCTCTACAGAGCCCAGAAATCTTGATGCTTACCTCACATACCAGAGTAGAAGGACCACATGCTGTCCTATATAAACACTGCCAGTTCAAGTCTGATTTTACAGAGCTCAGGTTTGGCTCAAGAAATTAAGGCTGCCTGCAGCCCTCCACTTTCCCACTTGGCTGTATCACCAGTGTGCAAAGCTAAACAGGAATAACAACTCCCACAAACACGGTTTATCTCTGTGCTACTGAAAAAAAAAAAGAAAAAAAGAAAAAAAAAAGAGGAGTTTGTTATGTTATGGCAACCTGAGAACATAAACTGAAGATCTCAGCAAACACTGCCAATGTTTTTGCAGACTGCAGTTAGAGATCCTGTTACATGTCTGGTATTTGGTTAAATCATCACAGAGGATCTGGTGCTTAGTGCTTAGCTATTACTGCTGCTTTTAAAGCTATTTAATTGGTGGAATGTTTGGAATATGGTTTGAGGTTGGTGCCTTCTTCCTCCATGTGGGATGAACGCCTAGTGGTCCAGCAGCATGATGGGGAGCACCATAAAGATGAGGTCTTTGGAGAATCCCTACTTTGATCTTCTTCTGCAGGTGTCTGGGTGCTTCATCATAGAATCATAGAATGGCTTGGGTTGGAGGAGACCTCACAGCCCACCCAGCCCCAACCCCTGCCATGGGCTGGTTGCCCCCCACCAGCTCAGGCTGCCCAGAGCCCATCCAACCTGGCCTTGAGCACCTCCAGGGATGGGGCACCACAGCTCTCTGGGCAGCAGTGCCAGGGCCTCACCTCTCATTCTACAGTCTCTGCTGGCCACTGTTCTCTTGGGTCCCCCATTAGCTCTCTGCTGATCCCTCAGGACAGAGGTGAAGTGCCAGCAGCCAAGAAGCACAGGAGCTGACACAGTGGTCTGTGGGATGTAGCCCAGGTGGCTGCCAATGCGAGAAAAGGCTTTGGGCCATCAAGCATCCCTTTGCCTGGGTAGCCACTCTTGTCACCTGTACAAGTACTTGGACTGCACTTTTGTGGCCCACGTTGACTGTGTGACATTATATACAGGAGTGCACAGCAAAATCTCAGTGTGAAAGGCCTCCCCAAGCTGGCCAGAGCTGCTTTTACCTTTGGGTTATAACTCCCATCAGAGATGCAGGGTTCCAGCTCAGGATCAATTTTTCGTCAGTGGAAGGTTCTCAAGCTCCCAGCTCCTGTTTGCACAACTCAGCTCACACTGAGAGCCCTATCTACCCTAGGGTGCAGACTGCTGCCCAGTAATTTCATTAGAGTTTCATTGGAAGAAGAACATGTAATGCATACCAGTGAAGTCAGGATCCCATACTCCCCATGAAGACACTTTTTACTGCAGCAGAACACAGCCCCTTACCAGGTAAACAACATCTTCAACTACTTGATTTAAAAAATATTCACTACTGTTTTGCAAGAAAAAAAGAAAATAAGCTTTGCTCATTGCTTCCCCAGCTTTGCTGTTTGTGTTTGCAAGACAAGGAAGACTACAGGAGGAGAGCTATGGGCTGCTTTTCCTCCTGGCCATGTCCAGACCCCACTCTGTGCAGCAACATCTGTCGCTGAATGAAGAAATCCCTCACGGTGGGTTTGGAGGTGAAGGTCAGCTAATTGGCCTTAAAACCTGTCTAGCATTTTTTTTTAATTGTCTGGTCTGTTGTGTGACCCGGGCTGATGAGTAATCACCTCACTGCTGCCATACTGAAGCTCCTTACAATGAGGTCCACTTACTTACCCTTGCATTGTTTATTTGAGTATTTTCTGCTGCCTCTATGATTTTCCAAAAACTCTTTTAAAAAGCTGACATTTATGCAGTTTTATGGTATTGAACCCATCAAATCCATATGAAGAGGTAAAATCACCTTCCTTGCAATAATCAATTCTCCTGTAAAAGTATCCGAATGTCATGTGACCCCTCTTGCTATCTTGGAGGGATGCTCCTCAGACCTGGCCCTAAATCATCTCAGCTTTACTCCATAGGCAGACAGATAGAAATCATATTTTATTAACATGTATTTTGTTTGACTGATTCCGATTGCTTTGTATAATGGTCTCCTTATTCACCATTCTGACCTTACTGGGAACACCCACAGACCTTATCAGCGGTGGCTTTATGATTCATTCCAGATGACTGATGGCAGCAGGCCACCAGCAATGCATCCATCCAACTTGTTGAGCGCTGCCCATTAGGTGCTGCTAGGCCCATACAACACACACTGCTGCTGTGTGCCAAAGCAAGTCCTGTGGGATACTGCTGGAGGCATGGCCATGGAGGCTGCTGGCAAAGTAACAACAAACCTCTCCAGATTAATTCAGGGGTTGATTCTCCTTGGAAAGGGCTGAAAGAATTTCCACTTCCAAAAGGCCTTCCCATTGCAAAACTGGGCACTTTTGCTTTGGAACCCCATCTTGTCCATGCAAGAAAGGATTTCCCCGATGTCAGTGAAAAATGTGAGCACAAATTATTTTAAAAACAAAACTCTGCCCTGTGTTGAGTCATAGAATCATAGAATCATTAAGGTTCAAAAAGACCTCTAAGGCCCTTTAGTCCAACCATCCACCTATCACCAATACTACCCACTCACCACGTCCCTCAGTGCCACATCTCCACGGCTCTTGATCACCTCCAGGGACGATGACTCCACCACCTCCCTAGGCAGCCTGTGCCAGTGCCCAAATACTCTTTCTGTGAAGAAGTTTCTTCCAATATCTGACCTGAAATGTCCCTCTTAGAAGGGTAGAAATACTGGAAGCGTCATGTCAGTTATGCTTATTGATTTCAAGTAGAAGACTGTCAGATGTCAGCAGCTTAAAGGTCTAAATATGAAGAGACTGAGTTGGAGTTGATGATCCTAGTGGGTCCCTTCAAACTCAGGATATTCTAAGGTTCAGTGATCATCAGCTGGGATTGTTTCCTCTGGAGGAGACTCAAGGGATATCTTATTGCTCTCTGCAACTGCATGAAAGGAGGTTGTGGTGAGGTGGGGTTGATCTCTTCTCTCAGGTTTCAGTGATAGGATGAGAATGGCCTCAAGTTACACCAGGGGAGATTCAGTTTGGATATCAGGAAAAAATTCTCCTCAGAAAGAGTGGTGAGGCAGTGGCACAGGCTGCCCAGGGAGGTGGTGCAGTCACCATCCCTGGATGTGTTCAAGAACCGTGGAGATGTGGCACTGAGGGACGTGGTGAGTGGGCATAGTGGGGGTGGGTTGGTGGTTGGAGTAGGTGATCTTAGAGGTCTTTTCCAACCTTTATGATTTTATGATTATGACATTCTGCATGTCAGATTGGAAATAAAGAGAGCTCTAAGGAAAAATGTGGGGAAAAGGAGAGCTGTGTTGATCAGCAATTATTTCTGTAGGGAAAGAATGGTTTCTGGAAGTTCCTCTCTGCAGAAGTGAGCTCTCCCTCTTCTCTGCTGATCACTACTCCTGTGTGCCAGGGAGTGGGCAGGAGGCGTGGGCGGCCGGTGCATATTGCTGAGAGCATCTTAGCACATTATCTACAGGATGCAGGTAAGATGTCGATCAGAAGGTTTTGCAGAGCAGGCACAGGTTTTGGTATTTAAATTAGCAAGGCTTGATGTGGGATTATATGAAGTTTATGTACTGTTACTGGAGCACCTGATTCCCGCTAATGAAAAACTGTTAAAGGAAAAAGCAGAAGTAAAACCTCCACAGTGGAGTTTTGAAGTGTTTATATGAGGCTCCATGCCCCTCCCCTGGAGGCACTGAAGGCAAGGCTGGATGTGGCTCTGGGCAGCCTGGTCTAGTGGTTGACGGCCCTGCCCATGGCAGGGGGGGTTGAAACTAGATGATCTTTGAGGTCCTTTTAAACGCAGGCCATTCTATGATTCTGTGATTCAGGCTGGTACCATTTTGGTCCTTCCAAAGTATGTTGCCTATCTGAAGTCCAGAGAATTCAAAGGAAAATCCTTCCATTTTCAGTAAACACTGTTACAAGTCATAACTTATATGTGGGAAAAATACGGCTTGCGTTCTCCATCATCCAAACATCAGTTTGCTTCCTTCTCAATTCTGGCGAGTAGCAAACTTAAGTCAATGCTGTTACCGGGTATGAATGTGACCCACTTTTTATGCTGTAGGTACAGCACCATGTCTTAGAAATCCCAGTGAGCTACTCCATATGTCATGGAAAAGCAACTTTTGGCTTTCACGAAATGCTTCTTTGTATGCCATCTTTATGGATAAATGAGGACTTCAAGTTGCCCATGGAAAAGGACCTTATCAGCTTTATGGCATTTCAATTGTCTGGAGGGAAGACTTGCTGATTGGACATTTTGAAGGCTGACTTTATTCCTAGATCTCAAATGCTTTGCTCGCAGTGTACCAGGCAACTACATCCAAAAGCATTTCTCACTACAATAAAAAGAAATTAGAAACGCTTCAGGAAATTGGGAGAACGTCCAGGTTTTCAAAGCAAGGCCTAAAAAAAGAGAAAAAGGAAAACATAACACATTCAAACGAAGGCACTGAGCTGTTGCGTCTTGGCACTGTCCAGAGCAAGGGGGTCAGGATGAGTCCCCAAGGTCTCTGGGTCTGCTGCAGATTGTCTGGCTGACCTTGGGCCAGTGCCTGCCCCTCTGCTTCCCTTGTTCAAAGAGCCAGAGCTATCTTTTATAAATATTTACCTAGCTAGTGCCTACCACCAGGAATCAAATGTTGAACTTACCCCTCATTCTTCTTGTTTAAAGTCTGTAGGTGCTATTTCCTCTTCCAAAGGGCAGTGCACAGGGCTCATTGTTCCACAAGCAGCACCAGGGGACACTAAAAGGCATCAAGCTTAATCAGTGACCGTGTAAAATAATTTCACTTTTTTTTCTAGCCTTGTCTCTGAGATATCAGGATAAGCAAGAGGTCCAACAAGCCTTCTCCAATGGCTGAGGTCTTGGTTGGAGCTGTCTGTCACAGAATTACAAAGTCCTCTGGGGCATGCTGGGCTGTATTTTCTCTCCTAACCAAACTGGGAAACTATACTTGGCATGCACCCCTTGGTATTTGTCATCTCACTCCAAAGCATTCCCTTCTCCCTGGTGAGCCCAAACCCTGTGGAGTATACATCAGTGGCATTTTGCCTTAGCGAGGCTAGCAGAATCAGGCCACATGACACCAACATGAGAACAGCTTTCCTGTGATCTGGAAAACTTATCTGGTGATGCCTTTGGCTGAAATGCCTTCTGGAATGAGTTCCCTGATGGGGAGGTAGTATCACATGTCCTCTAGGAAGGAGACAAACATTGTCCAGTTGTCAATCAGCTGAGATGGATCATTTACCCATTCTGGTGCAACTTATTCTCTGAAAGGCAGAAACAGAATGGTATGCAGAAACACTGCAGTAGAAAGGGGTGAGTGATTTTTTATGGAACATTCATGAGTAAAACTTTTTTTATGGGAACTTTAGAACTTTAGAAAACTTGTCCATCAGGTGAGAATTCCAGAAATGATCCCAATGAAGAAGCCCTAATCTCTAACACCATCCTTTGAATGATAAGACTCTCACATGCACCAAGTCCCCAGTGACCTCCTGGTCTATACTCAGCTCTTCTGAGAAAGTTGTCCACTTGGCCAAGTGAGTTTCCATTTTAGGAATGCATTAGAAATCACAGCTCACTTGCTCAGCAGTTAGCATAGTGCTCAGTTTACCTACCGTATGGAAGCTAAGGCCTTGAGTTTGTTGTGGTCTAGAGGAGGCTACTGTCTGTGTCCTCAGCCAGGGTAAACTGGAAATCTGTGGCTTTACACCACCACATGACAGTGAAAGGTTTGTCTCCAGCTTCTCATCTAGAGCTGATACTCGTCATTACACACAATGTTTTTAAATACAACTTCCAAATGGCATCACTTCAGCTGTCTCAACTTTAACCTTGCAATCTGATTCTAGTAGCTGCAGATTGCTTGGGATACGCTCTAGGGAGTGTTACAGCTGACGCTAGTTACGCCCTGTGTTTAAGCCATCCTTCCGACATGTACAGAGATAATTTACTTATCTTAAGATGTGTCTCTAAGTTGTAAGACTGCGTGGTGGTGGGGAACATTCACTCTGATCCTAGCAGTGTCAGGCAATGCAGAAGGTACCCAGATGCATTTAGCACTCTAAGCATGATCCTTCTCTTGTGTTATGCCAGACCTACCCCTTTATAAATCCACGTGGGGTTAATCTTGATTTATAGCTGAGCAAATGTTTTCGAAGTCAAGCTCCTGCTCTGTCTTGCTTGTGGTTACAAGATACAAGTTTACATCTCCTTGTGAACTTTAATCTCTAAAGATTTACTTGTCTTATTTTTTTTCCCTGTGCATTTTTTTTCACCCACAAATTAATCCAATGGCTTGTCATTTTCTTTTGAATGCTGAAAATGACCTTGCTTATTTTGATGGGCTCTGAACAATAGTACTCCCTGTCTCACTCATTCTCTATCCTAGGGCTGTAAGTCATTACAGTTATGAAAGACAGAACATTGAGTCACTGGCTGTCAGACATCTCTGCGGTGAGGGATGGAGTCTTTCAAGAGCCCCTCTCCTGGTAATCATTACTTTTCTGTATTTACATTGCAGTAGAACCCTGATCCCAAGCCGCAGCCAAGGCTCTGTTGACGAAGTGCAGTGCAAACACACTTGTGTTACTGTAGTTCTTGCCCTGATGAGCAACTATGGGACCAGTCTGGGACTATCCGCATCTAGAGACACTTTCTTCCAAGGATCTTTACAGATACCAGTTAATTAAACCCTGCAACAGTTGCATTTATTAGCAGGGTCAGCCTATAGAGCAGTAGTTGGGCTGGTCAGGGTGGCGCTGACCTGGGGTCTGGCTGGTGCTGCTCTGAGTCCCAATATGTGTTTCTTATGCGACCTTGCATAGTCTGGTGCTGGGCATTTGAAAACCCATGAAATCTGAGCCTTAGTTTACACAGCCATCTCTGGAGGGGAATATCATCATTGCCCCTTTCACAGCCTGGGTGAGAGGGAAGAAAGGTACTAAAGCCTGACATGTTCAGTGATAGGGAAAGTCTGAAAGCGAAGATGTTTCTGGCAAATGGAAACTGCAATGAATACGGTTTGAGGTCACTGACTACATTCCCAGTGAGGCCAACCAGAGGGTGTAAGCCTTATCAGTTGCACTTGGATGGCTAGCCGTCTCTGATCATCCCATCCAGCCACCTTGCTGGGCAGGTAAGGCCCTGTGCATGCTAGTGACAGGCGCATGGGTGGCTTTGCCTCTCGGTGGTCAGGCCCTGATGCCACTTGTCCAAATGAGAACTCTGTTGGAAACACACCCTGTTGACTTGCAACAGAACGAAGATGTGTCTGGGTACTGTCAGGTTGGGTGTTAGGAAAATGTTTTTCACTAAAAAGGTGATTGGGAACATGCTCCCTGGGACAGTGGTAAGGCACCAAGATGCCAGAGTTTAAGAAGCATTTGGACAGGGCTCTCAAAAATATCATTTGAATTTGCGGTGGTCATGTATGGAGCCAAGAGTTGGATTCCGTGATCTTTGTGGATCCCTTCTAACTTGGGATATTCTGTGATTTTATGATTTTTCAGTATCAACAAAAGAGCCAAGATTAGGACTACTCCACTTGTGCTCACATTGCTGTTACCATGCACCTTTTTTAATTAATGCAAAGCATCTGTTTGCTGTGTCTGGAATACAGTGTCCTGGGATACAGGGCCATGCCTCAACTGTGTGAAGGACTTTCCCCTCTCCCATTCCAGGCCCTAGTAGTGAGGTGTCTTCTAGGCAGAGCGTGACCAATGAAGGCATGATGGTCCTTCCCCAAGTCCCTTCCACATGCCCCAGCAGTGGCACTAGCTGAAGTTTATTACAGCAGCACCTCACAGGGCTTGCAGCACCTCACGTCTCATCCCTGCTTCAGCCAAACTGGAATTTACCTTGCTGCTCACTGGATCCAGTGCCTAATCCTTCCTGATCCCAGTGGACCAAGTACAAGCTTCAGTGACACCTGCTTCAAGGTTTGTATGGCTACCACTGGCAGTGCAGACTTGAGGTCTGAAGCACCAAGTTGTATAAATTTCCTCGTATGGGATTTGCATTTCATTAGATGAAGTTTGCACTAGTATCCTGGGAGCTGCTGATGCAGAGGAGGACAAAAATTCACAACTGCCTCTCAGCACAGATCTTTGGCAGCCAAATATTCAGAGACCAATTTCTCATCTTTATGCTGGGTCTGCTGACGTTGGTGTCAAATAGCAGAAATTCCCTGTGCGCTGGTAGAAATGCAGTTTTCTGTATGGGATATAATTGCTGCGAGTCCATTGCTGAGCTTCTTTCAGACACCTCATTCCAACCCTGTCATTCTTTAATGACTTCCACTAGCATTAATCATCTTTTTTTGAGTAGAGCGAAATATGTTTTAACAAGTTGCGTCTGCTGCTCTCTGGGTCATATATGTGATCCCTGACAATTTTTGCAGTGTGTGACCAGAGGAGCCATGTGTTAATTGAATCTGTGTCTTTTTAAGTATCCTTGTGGTGATTGTCTTCTTGCAGTTGACACGAATAGCCACACTGCAGTGACAGATCTTCACATCTCGGTGGTGAATGTGTCACCCCATTACACCAGCTTCAAGCTTTTGCTGACATCCACTTATGAAACCTTGCTCTCTGGATACAAGTCCGTGACAGGGGGGCACAGGCCCCGGGAAAAAAAAACGGAAGAGCGAGGGAAA